>VWZX01008359.1:20447-46971 GCA_013399015.1 Galbula dea | reverse complement strand
CAGAACTGTACTCAGGATGATCTGCTCGATCAGCTTTCCTGGCACAGAAGTCAGACCGACAGGCCTGTAATTTCCCAGATCATCCCTTCTTCCCTTCTTATATATCCGGGTAACATTGGCTGATTTCCAGTCTGCTGGCACCTCCCCAGTCAGCCAGGACTTTTGAAAAATGATGGAAAGTGGCTTGGTGAGCACCTCCGCCAGCTCTTTCAGCACCCTTGGGTGCAGCCCATCCGGCCCCATGGATTTGTGCTCATCCAGGTGATGCAGCAGGTCACTGACCATCTCCTCTTGGACTAGGTGGGAGTCACACTGCCCCCTGACCATATTCCCCAGATTAGGGGAATGGATTCCCTTTGAAACAACAGACTTACTATTAAAGACTGAGGCAAAGAATTCATTAAGCACCTCAGCCTTATCCTCATCCTTTGTCACTAACTTCCCACGTGCATCCATTAGGGGATGGAGGGTTTCATATGGCCTCCTTTTGATACTAATATATTAAAAAACCCTTTTCTTATTATTCTTAACCTCAGAGGCCAGATTAATTTCCAACTGATCTTTGGATTTTCTATTACCCTCCCTGCAGAGCCTCACAACCGTTTTGTATTCCTCCTGGGTGGCCTGCTCCTTCTTCCAAAGTCTGTGAACTTTCCTTTTCTCCCTGAGTGCCAGCCAGAGCTCCCTGTTCAACCAGGCCAGTCTTCTGTGCCGCCTGCTTGCCTTACAGCACATGGGTACAGCCTACTCTTGAGCCCTCAATACCTCATCCTTAAAGAGCGTCCAGCCTTCCTGGACTCCTACGTCCCTCAATACTAGATTGAAAAGCACTGGTCCCAGTACCGATCCCTGAGGGACTACACTAGACACAGGCCTCCAACTGGACTCCATCCCATTGACCACAACTCTCTGACTTCTGTCCTTCAACCAGTCACAATCCACCTCTCTACCTAACCAGCCAGATCACACTTGCTCAGTTTAGCTGCAAGAATGCTGTGGGAGACAGTACCTTACTGAAATCAAGATAAACCACATCCATNGCGTCCAGCCTTCCTGGACTCCTACGTCCCTCAATACTAGATTGAAAAGCACTGGTCCCAGTACCGATCCCTGAGGGACTACACTAGACACAGGCCTCCAACTGGACTCCATCCCATTGACCACAACTCTCTGACTTCTGTCCTTCAACCAGTCACAATCCACCTCTCTACCTAACCAGCCAGATCACACTTGCTCAGTTTAGCTGCAAGAATGCTGTGGGAGACAGTACCTTACTGAAATCAAGATAAACCACATCCATTGCTCTACCATCATCTATCCACCAGGTTATGTCCTCATCAAAGGCTATCAGGTTGGTCAAACATGACTTCCCCTTGGTAAACCCATTCTGACTGCTCCTAATGACCCCCTTATCCTTGATATGCCTAGAGATTACCTACATATGGAAAGCTATTACACAGTGCAAAACAGAACTTTTGCACTGGCCAGATGCATTAAAACCCCCCAATATTACAGAGTGTTTCTACATTGTAACTTCAGGTTACTTCAGCCTAAAGGAGCAGGTTAAAAAAACTGAGGCTGAGCTAAGATTCTGCTGACACCAGCCCACAGAAGAGAACTTCTGCCCCAGAAGAAGGTCTCTCAACCCCTCCTCTATGTCAGGACCAGCAATCACACAGGTACATGATACAGCTAAAGGGCAGGCTGGGCATTGGTCTGGACAGAGAAGAGACAAATGAAATGAGAAGTCAGATAAGATAAAACAAGATAAGACAAGATAAGACAAAGGTAAGACAAAACACCTCTACCAGTTTGGTTTAAGCCAACTGTTACTGTGCATCTTCAGGCAATCTGCATTTAAGCCAGATAGCAGTCTGCACAGTGTTGCTTTGCTTAATGGAAAGCAAAGAGGTAGTTCCCAGCAAACAACTATAAGGGGTTTGAAATTCAAGCTGGGGCTGCAAAAAGAGGCCGTTTTCAACCTGAAACAGTTCCTTGGTAAGCTGCGAACACCAGCTACCCACTGCAACTGTGTAACACTTTCATATTAACATTCTGCTCAGTTTCAAGTGCAATTAGGAGCAATGAAATGCAGTTTTAGAAACATAGAAACATCATCACGGTTGGAAAGGACCTTCAAGATCATCACTGCTTAACATTTGTACAAGTGATTATAAAAAGACAGTTTTCTTCTCCTAATTTGATATTAAAGGATGAAATTTGCAAGTAGTTTGACTTTTGGTGTACCTTTTGGGTCCGAATGCATATTTCAATGAGAGAGGACAAGTGAAGCATGAATAAGCAATTTATCAGCTGGTTTGATTTTTAATAGAGAAAGACAAAGACACTATAATTTAGCATAAGACAACTGGACTGTTTTTTCCTTATTTTCTCTATATAACCCATGCTGCTCCCAAAGGGGGGAAGGTTGGGAGGTTTTTTCCCCCCCCTTTTTTTGGTTCAGACTACAGACTAAGAAATATGTTATTTAAAAGGAAAAATGTCCGAATATTATTTGCATTATCTGTAGCAACAAAGGAGACTAAGACCGTAGGAAGGATCAACAATAGGAAGGATCTGTGTATTATTCTCTGGCTTTGGAGCCAACAGTCTGTCTTGTTTCCTACTGTCTGCACGTAACACCACTTCAAGTCCTGGTAGCAAGTGCTAACTGCAAAGCTACCAACATGAACTTACATCAGTCTGCTATTTTATTTTCCTCTTAACAGAGATAAAGCAAAACCTGTTGCATTTAGCTTTGACATTAAAAAAAATAAGAGGTTTCTGTTCTTGTTTACTAGGTCAGAAGACTCCCAGCTATGCTGCTCTGGTTGTTGTGAACATGTATTCTTCTGGCTACATGCATCAGAACAATCCACCTTACCTAAAACAAACGGATGCTGTAATTCATGCAATATGCAAGTGTTTTGCAATATTCTTTCCTTTGATAAGACATAAAGAAAGAAAACAGGAAAGACACATTATTGCCTAACTCTGTGAGTCATAGAGCCTGCACTAAGACACTATGTGCACACACATGCACACATAAATAGACTACCCTCTACCCACTGCACTTCTGCATGGATGCAGATTATATGAGGGATGCAGTCCTGGAAATTCCCCAACTACATGAATAAAAGAATTCCAGTGTATAATTACTGCACAACCAAAATAACCTATGAATCTGTTAATTTAAGTGGTGACTGGAATCTTTTTATTATTGACCATATACTGCCATTCTGATCAATGTCCTGGCATTTCTAAGTCAACTTTGTGCTATGTCACTGTGTCTAGCTTTAAAATAACTTAAACAGAAGCTAACTTAGTGAAACTGAGAAAATACAGGACAAGACATGTTTAGCACACACAACCCAGACATCAAACTGCCTGAGTAGTTGTAGCTTGAATTGAATCCCACACTTCTCAGCCTATTTCTTTTTCAAAAACCTCCCTCAAGGCCTACTGTCAATTAGAAACTACTCAAAAACCAAGTGATGAGAATGAAACAGAATTTTTTAATTCTTTAAACACATTAGGATGAAGGAAGAATGTTGCAGCTAAACAGATGACAACAACAGACAATAGCAGAAATAAGTGCTCCCTAAATAGCTGTGATACAGATGTAGATTGCAGGAACAATAATGAAATTTAAATACATTAACAAAGCATTACAATTACAAAGTTAGACTTTTGCCTTGCAAATGGAGCAACTGTTAAATCCAGGAGGATTCCTGCCAAGGCAAACAACTGCCCAAGCAATGCCATTGTGGAACAGAAGCCCTCAATACTCCAGCTGAAATAAAAAATACTAAACCTAACATAAGGGGACTCTCACATAGGTGAATAGTATTAGGTTCCCAGCTGGTGGGAACACTGGTTTTGGTTGCAACTTGACAAATTGCTCTTAACAGAAACCTTTAATTCTCCCTGTGGGAATAATACCTGCTTTATAGCTTGTTGAAGTTTTTCCAGATTTATTTCTTTGGCTTCCTTTAGTAATGTCTTTTCATCCATCTTTAACATAGAAACTCTGTACTGGCATAGTTCCACCACAACTACATCAGGCTGCACTTCTTGTATCGTCTGAAAAAGATTTATTTATTTACTGCAGTTTAGGAAGGATTAAATAGAAATGCAATCAATACCAATACTTTAACGAGAAAAGAGGATAAAAGCACATTCCAGCAATACTTTTCAATTAAAAGAATACTGAAAGAGTAAATAAGGATTCTCCAAATAGCTATGTATTCAAAAAAACATTAAGGAAGGTGACAGTGAAATGCTTTAGTTACTGGATGTTTTGGAACAGGAACATGGAGTTTCTTTGACCATACTCCATGATCATTTGCAATCCGAGTTAGAATAAGCTTTGTAAGAACCAGAGTTGATGATTTTGGCACAGGATTCCTCCTTCTCTAGATCCTGGAGAAGAAAGCCACCCTAAAATTGTAGACTTTGCATTATGTACAGGATGAAATAGTTCCTGCTTCCACTAGAGCTTTGGACCTATTTGCATCTTGAGAATGGAATCCAAGTTAGGGGCAGGATGGTTTTACAGCTCAGCATCGTACACCGCAGGCACAGAGAAGCTGTGAACTGCAGTTTCTGTTCTAGGCTTTGCAACTTCTCAATACGTCTCCATCACAGCGAGCACGCAAGAACCACAGTACGCCCTGTCAGTTTGATGTGATGCTGTATCATCACAGGCAATATAAGCTTCACATTAGTGAGACTTCTCCTTTTAACACTAGCACTGTATCTGCATTTGTTGCTTACGGATAAATAACAGTATTTGTGACAGGAGAGTAATGTATTGCATAGAATTTAAGACGATACTATGTCTGCCTCTAGCTACATGCCACGGAACTATTAGCCCTCCAACAGCAAAAGAGAAAAAAAGAGTCTCTGGAGGTTACAGCATTGAACCAAGTCAGACAGATGGACTTCATTGTGCTCAGTGCTATGCTGACAACATCATAAACATGCTGCTGAAGAGCTCCTACTTAATCTTTACCTTCACTACATCCTTTTTGCTGCTGTCACTGAAATGAGCTGTTCCGACCACATATACTTTAGAACCATCCTCTGTGTCCAGCTCCGTCACAGTCTTTGGCAAAGCAGGCTTTTTCTGCCTCTTCTTCAGCTTCATCTCTAAGAGAATTTTAAATGCATCTGCATCAGCTATAAATGTAAAGAAAAATAGAAAAGCACATGTGACTATAAAGTGCAGGTAAGTAAAACAGAAAATAAAATGTCACCACTAAACAGCAGAGTAGAGCTAAAAGGCCATTGATTTACCACTGTAATCTTACATTCAATTCTGAGGCTACATCATTGAGAGTGCCACCACTGGAGAGGCTGCCTCCAAGCATGGGTCTCAGTCCAGGTTTCCTACCCTGTGGACACTGGGACAGGTTGTCCACGCAGTTCAGTAAGGGAAAGAGCAGCTGTGTGGCAGGTGAGGTGGACAGAGAAGCAAAGAATACTTAGAAAAGGTATACACTAAATTTAAAAATAAAATAAAAAGGCATTTTTTAAATTCTAAAACAAAAGCATCCCTTTGGGGATTTTATCTGTATAAACAATAGCAACACATGTACACCGGCATGAGTATGCTGCTAAAATCACCTGCACATATTGGCACATATAGAGTACCTACAGTACCAGTCTTAGCCTTTTCTGTGATTTACACGAGGGATCAGTACACAATTGAAAATTAAAGCTTTAGAGGTATTCAGGTCAGGAAACCAATCATTCCTTCCCTACTTTCAACAACAAACCATTTAAGACCAAACTGGTACAACATAAGTTTAGTCCATCAATATTAAACTTGCCATGGAAAATAGGAAGATCTGTAAGTTCCACCACAGTTGCTTGTTAAATGCCAGAAAGCCTCACTAACTCAGATAGAGAAGCTTCAGGTTTACATAAACAGAAAAAATAGTAACTTTGAATGAGTCATCTCTAATCTGCAATGCATCTTAGGAGAAAAAAAAGCAAAAAAAAAAAAGCATCAGGTAGGAAATCAGAGTTTTGCTTCCAACCAACTCTCTTTGGCAAGCTGCTGCACAAGTTAGCAGAGGTCTCAAGTGGTCCAGAAGCCTGGAATAGGATCATAACCCCAGGAAAGAAAAAAAAGGTTAGTGCACAGTTTGCAGGCAGGATGTCAAAGATGCAGATAAATTACAGCCTCCTACCATACATTTATTCATTTCACAAATCTGGTTTGTGCAGCTCTGGCCCCAGACTTGTCCCACAAATACTTATCTCACAAGATTTTATGTCAAAAAACCCTAAAACCCAGAGCAAAAGCCACCCTCCAACATCCTTCTTAGTTAGCATTTTAGCAGCCTGCTACTTCATGGTCAACACCGAAGAACATGGTGTTTTGCTACCAGTATGGTTTAAGATCACGTTGGTGCGAGAACAGATAGCGATGGTCAGGAGAGGGTAGGGAATGCACGACTGTAAAAGAAACAAGAGGTAGGGCTCTTGCTCGCATTTGTAGCACTCTCAATCACATAATCCTAAAAGCAGCCAGAGTAGATCAACTGAAATCTACCTAAGCAAATGTCCTGTCTCTCACAATAGTCAGAAGTGGTTATCTAAGGAAGAATATAAGAAATGGAGAAATGTGCACAAAACCTTCCCCAAAGACTCCCCTAGCCTAAAGCTGTTTATGCCTCAGATTCCCCTAACTGAAAGTGGTTTCTACATATTCAGTAACCCTTAAAGGATTAAATTTCTATTATTTTTCAAGATTATTTCTATTTGTTTTTCCATTATTTTTATAATACAAAATATTTTCAAAGAGTATTTCCATTAATTTTTTTCAAGTATTCACCTCATACACATATTTAGAACTGGTGTGAATAATGTTTCATATGAAGAAAATCTGCTATAGTATTGCACTACCAGATGTTATCATTTAAGGACATAATCAAGTAAAACATTCTCAGGAGCAGCTATGGTTTTTATTAAACCAACTTCTGTATCTGGAGAAAAAACAACATAAAAAATTCATCTGCTTCTTTAGGTCTGAATGCTTTTCCCACAGCTTTAGTCAAGGTTCTGTTTGCTCCTGCGATTGTCATTTCTAAAAGCTGCAACCCCTAGGGATTATTCAACAGCTTCAGCATTATAGTAATGTTGCTCTTAGCTATTAATTTGCCCTCAGGCGGTTCAGAGCCTATTATCTGCCAGAAAGCACAATCTGAATTTTCCTGTTGTTCAAAATGAGCATCATATACGTTAACATCACAGCAATATAAAAATAAACACAAAGGAAATTCTAAGAGGCCTTTGTTTTCTCCTCCTGAAAAGGAGATATCTGTCATTATCTGATCCTTACCTCTATGGAATACTTCTATTCCCACTCCTGCAGACTTTGTCTTCATATCAAACCATTATCATGCTAGCACGGGCAAACTATTCCACTCGGGACAACCGATTCAACATCCTAACACTAGATGCCAGAAAGCTGAAGCAAACATTTATTTATACATCTCTGGCTTAGAAAGCAATGACTGAGCTTCAAACAATAGTCGAGTGTATCTATTAAATAAATAAAACCAAATTTTGTTGTTGTTGTTTTTAAAGCATGGGAGCAGCAAACTGACAATTGATATGTCACCGCTCTTTCCAAATTTGGTTTACACAACTGGTCCTTTCTATAAATCATGAACTGATTAAGTGAGATACGATCTCATTCGCATCTCCCTTTTGTGGTAACAGTCACATCCCTATTAGGTAAAGCAAAGGCATGGACATTTAGTTTAATATACTTCCAACATGATAGACCCTCCCCACTCAAAGCAAAAACATACAGATATTCTGTGATACACTTGACGTTTCCTTTGGGCCATCTTCTGGTGCATCAGAGGAGGACACTGGATCTGCAGCAGCCTGCATAAAACAAATTCAAAAGGAAGCTGGGAATTATAATGAAATGTTTTAATACAGCTTTCCCTGTGTGAGCTTGCTCAATTTGAACCTACATATAATATTCAAGCACGTAAATCATGGAATCATCTGGGTTGGAAGGGACCTCAGAGGTCATCTAGTCCAACCTCCCTATAGTGAGCAGGGACATTCCAACTAAATCAGGTTGCTCAGAACCTTGTCTAGCCTCACTCTGAATGCCTCCAGGGATGGGGCCTCAACCACCTCCCTGGGCAACCTGTTCCAGTGTTCCACTACCCTCATGGGAAGGAAATTTTTCCTAATAATTTGAGTGTCTACAGTTCAAAATGTCTGTGGTTTTGCAACTGTTTTTCTCCTAGTTGGATAATATGAGAAAGAACACAAAACTATTTCATGCCTATTTTAAAAGGCAATATTTATATTTGACATGGATTTTGAAAAAATCTGGTTCTAGACTAAGAAGAAGAAATTTATCTATAATACTAATATAGTGGTTTTTCATGTTAGGAATGAAAACTTGCATTGATTATTATAAAACCATTGCCATTTAGAAGATGGTGTATTTGACCCAACTACCACTCAGCATTAACTCTGTCAACAGTCTGACAAAGTTCATCAGCACTCACAAGAATACACACATTCATTCCAGAACAGTCTTTTATCTGCTGGAATAAGTGTGAGGTAATTACATAATAAGCACACTCAAATGTATGAAGTTTGTGTGTATATTGACTTCATATACATCAGAAATTAAAAGTCAAAAAGATGCCGAGTATCTGCATAGTTTTGTTTTCTGAAGGATCAGAAGGTAATTGAAAAGATTCCCAAAGACTGACTTTGAAATATTATTACTGGAAGTGTAGGAGGCAGGTCTTTGGCTAACAAAAACTTTTTTTTTTTTTAACTAACAGGCAAGCTGTTTTAAAACAAGCATCTAGAATTCAAACAGTCCTGGTCATTTAGCCTATGCCATAGAAGCTAGACAGGCAGAGTTAGTGGAGGAAAGAGAGACTTAAGAACCAGGGAAAGCTCAACTATAAATGGTCTTTGGGCAACTACACTCGAAGTTGAATTAAAGATGACTACTGGTAGAATCTGGAATTCTTGGACAACATTAAGTCAAAAAGTTAGGAGACGGGATGTGAGTCCATCGTCATTCAAGTGCCTTCCAAATGAAAGGCAGTATTAATGAGTCAGCAAGCAGGCAGACAAGCTCTCCTAAAGGGTGTCAGCTTTCTAGCTAGAATGACTGATTTACTTTGTACTGAACCAGGTGAGATTTAAAACAGAACTGTATAAAGCACATCGGATTGTTAAGAACTTTCAACACCAGTGATTAATTTCTTCTCACATTCCATTATGCCAAACAGTAATTTTCAGGCAATAAGTCCTTGCATGTCTTACCTTGGCCCCAATGAAGGCAAGACAAAGCTTATACATTTCATGGAGTAAGACCAAAAAGTGTAACAGCCTTACAGTGCAAAGTTTAAAGCTCTCACAGTAACATACCATCCTTTCACTACAAAGCAGAAGTCTGTTCATTGACAACTGCAAACTGCAACTACACTGCAAATTGCAATTACATTCACAAATCTAATTTAACACTAGCTCAGCTTTTGATCACAACATATGGATTGACTCTTCTGCTTGCATACCTAACTCTAGTCACAAAAATATTTGGGAAGAATGTATCCATCTGAAACGTATGGAATTAATCCTGTCACTTATGCTGGCTTTGTAATCATAACATTACAACATTGCAGTGAAAAAAGCACTAAGCAACCAAATAAAAAAAAAAAAAAAGAAAAAAAAAAAAGGATGGCAGACTTAACTAACAGGACACAGGAACTGACTTGGTTATAACTCACAGGAAAAACATTTCCTGAGTTTCACCTATTACATCAGAAAAACATTCTGAGATACATGAATATGAAAGAAGAAAAGGAACAGAAAGGACCTCAGTTTAATTTGCAAGGTGCTTAACCTGTGTATCCTGAGATCACTTGTATACAATCAATTTGTGTAATTTACTCACAAAATATTTTTCCTCATAAAGGTTTAAGCTCTTAATTGGCTTATTTTCTGCAATTCCTCACTTACAAGTAAAATAATACAAAAGACCTTCTTTAGCTTTTGCAATTGTAAGGAAAAGGACCCTGACAAGAACCACCTAAATGTGGCGAAAAAATAGCACTTGCCCCCATCATCCCTCAGTCTCACACTGGTAGTCTCCAGGCTCTGACTGTGAAGACCCTCCCACCCTATGAATGGAAGAATCTGGCTGATTCAGAGTCTTGACCTTTCCTGCAATTCTACTGAGAAAAAAAATCTTCAGCTCCAAGCCCTACCTCAGGCTGTTGCTCCTCTTGCATCCCTGCAGCGTAGTCTTATTTTCACCAAACACTCAAGAACTGTAAGAAGTAAAAGGAAGGAAAGAGAATTAAAAATTAATGGCATAACCCTGAATATTTGTTTAACAACTATAAGGTGAGGGAGGGAAAGCACAGAGGTGTCTCTACAATTTCTAGTAAAAGTAATGAAAGTGGTAAACTAAAAACACATAAATGCCACCTTCTCATCTCTGCTGCTGCTAAAAAAAACCCTGAACAACAAAAAAAACCCCTAACACCCTCCTTCCTACATCAGTAGGTTAAAACTAGCCTATTTCAACCCGGTTCTTGAGTTGGCTCTAAATCCACTGCATAGTCCTGTTCTCATGTACTGACAACTATTTTGACAAACACGGGTGGATTTCAGAGGGAACTCAGAATTTGCTTTTTGTTTTACTGTCTTAGATTCTGCAAAACCACTGTTTTCTCCAGATCACTTATAGAAAGCCATGTTGGAAAGGACCTCAAATATCATCTGGTCCATCCTTTCCTGGCAAAGGCAAGGTCTAGATGGACCAGCACCCTGTCCAGCCAAATCTTAGAAGTGTCAAGTGTTGGGGAATCCACCACTTTCCTGGGGAGATTATTCCAATGACTGACTGTTCTCATTGTAGGGGAAAAGATCCTCGTGTCCAAACCTCCCCAGGATAATGTGTAACCATTACCCCTTGTCTTTGCCAGTCGACTCCTCATTAAAAGGGAGTCTCCATCTCCTTTGTAGCCACCTTTTAACTACTGGAATATGGTGATGAGGTCTCCCCCAAGTCTTATCTTCTCAAGCCTGAACAAACTCAGCTCTCTCAACCTTTTCTCATGCGGCAGCTTCACAGTCCTTAGATCATCTTTGTGGCTCTTCTTTGGACCCTCTCCAGCCCATCCACATTTCTTCATATGGCAGTGACCAAAACTGAACACTGTATCCAAGTGTGGCCTGGCAAGCACTGAGTAGGATAATGACTTCATCTCTGCTGGTCATGTCCTTCTTAATGTAACCCAGCACCCTGTTGGCTTTCTTTGCCACAGCCAGCACGCTGTTCACTCGCATTGAACTGGCCGCCCACCAGGACCCCCAGGTCCCTTTCTACAAAGCTCTCTCCAACCAGGTTGATCCCAGCCTGTGCTACGTTTTCACACTTGTCCTTGTTGAATTTCATAAGGTTTTTGTTAGCCCACTCTTCTAGCCTACCCAGGTTTCCCTGAAGGGTGGCTCTCCCTTCCAAAGTGTCCGCTTCCCCACTCAGTTTGGTATTACCAGCAAACTTCATCAGGGTATACTTGATCCCATCATCCAGATCACTCATGAAGACATTAAATAACATTAAGCCCAACAGTAATCCCTGGGGGATCCCACTTGTGACAGCAGGTTGTCAGGGTAAAAAGGAGCTATCTACCGTCATCCTCTTGGTGCAGCCAGATATAAGATGTCTGTCAAAAAGTTCTTAGCAATAGCAAAAATATTGCTCAAGTTCTGTCTTGTCCAAACAAACCAGATCAAAACTGTTCTTATGTCTATTTCATGAAACATTTGTATTCCTAGGACTTCACCACTACTAGGAATAGGAGAGCAGTCACGGTCTTAAATAGAGAGCTACTTAACACATTGTTATCTGATCTGCACCATATTATCATGTATATATTGACAAATGTGCCTGGGTAAGAACATCAGTAAGGTCTTGCCTGTGTGAAAAACCCTGGAAACCGAGTTTTCAAACCCTTAGTGAATGGTTTCCATGCCTTAGTTTTAATATTCCTTCTTCTATCCACATAGTTCAAAAGTTCACCCTGAAGCTGACAAGAGTGCTACGATTTGACTTTTGAGAGTACTCTAAGGGGACTGCAGAGGATACTGAACACGTGACTAGTGCTCATGCTGCTTATTCTCACTGCTACCTCACTAAAATTGAAGCACTTCTTCACCACAGCGTTTTGGGTTATCTCCCTCTGACCTGTTCCACAGTACACATTAAAAGTGTTTTATTTTATTAGGCTGGAAATAAGTCCTGACCAACTTATTTGACCAGCACATTTGAAGCCCCACTCCTGCTCTATACCCAAGTGAAGGCTGGAGGAAAGCTGGCTGGCACTTGGGTGACAGCATATTCCAGCACAGAAACGTGATGGTAAAAGCGTCCCCTCCCAAACGGCAACAGTCTCCTTGAATCTGATTAGCACTCTACATGCTGGGGTTTTTTTTTTTTTGCTATCCAGTTGTTTTGTTTTCTAGCTTTGCTTAAAACACGTTTCTACAAAAAGTGTTTGCCTGGGCAGTGTGAAGCATGCAAGAGTCATTCACACAGCTGGCAGATCTGCCTCCACACACATACGTAGGGACTTCAGCAATTCACACCTTCACCTTCTCCACTGCTAGCAATTCAGCCAGCAAACCACAGACCAGAGCTGAAGGCTGGGCAAGAAAAACACACAGACTGGCCAAAAGCCTGGCTTCTGCATCCTCCCTGAAGCAAAATCCTGACAAAGCCCAACAGAGCCTATGCCCTGAGCAGGCAACAGCTACAGATACAGCTCGCGAGCTGTGAGGCAATAACCATGTTACAACAAAAGCCACACACTGCAAACAGTTCGAGAGGTTCAATAACAAACTACTTATCCAAAAACATGTGAGAAGTCTGAACAGGTAACATAAGTATTCCATTGTTTCTGCTACAATGCACCATACAAAACCAGGACCTTAAAAATATTTAAAATACTAAAATATGACCCTGCCTTCCCCTTTCAAAGAAATCAAGTGAAGGAAACTTCGATTTCAGGTGAAGCTGAACTGCTCTTTTCTGCTTTCAGTATTTGCACAATTTACATCCAGTGTTGACTGCTCTGAATAAGCACAGCAAAGGCAAACCCCTGCCCAGAGATCACAACCTGAACATACCAGCCCACTGACACCTCACACCAGACAGCTTGGTCAGAGTTGGGTTGTGGCGTTGTAGGCTTAAGTGAGTCCAGTGTCTGTTTTTATCTTATCCTGTCTCTCTTAGACTGGTTAACTATTTGTAGATTTGTGCAGGAAACCAGACTGGAGAGCAGGTTCAGCTTAAAAAACACACCTTTCTGCCCTCTCCCCTCTCAGGGCATTTTAAACTCAGATGATCAATCAGCTGCAGAAACAACTGCAGCAGCAAAACTGAAGAGACAGTGTGGAACGGAGATGCTGAAAGCAGCACTGGCCTCTGAGAAAAATATCTGTCAAATCACAACATTAGTTAGGGTTTGACCAATACCGTGATGCTCTGGGCTCGGTTCTCGATTGGTTTATGTGTATGATAGCAGTGTTTTTCTGCCAGTGAATGAGCTGGCCCTAAACACAAACTAAAGTTCTCACCTTGGTTAAGCCCTGCTAGGATTTGAAAATGTCTCTTATCTACAGGAGTGCTCTTAAAAATAGTAAGCTGCAAGTTTCAGTTAGAGAATAGACTTCTATACAGGAGAACCAAATGATTTTTGTTTTCCACCAAATGACATTTTAGAAAGCCATATCCCATTCTCACCACTGGGTAAATGATGTGTCTGATATTGGAGAGACAGAGAGAGAGAGAGAGAGAGAGTGCTTCTCTGAAGTTTGCTCATGTTAACTAGCACTGCTTTCCATCTGACCTGTACAAGGTCTAGAGAAAACAAGCTGTTTGTTCAGTGTGGTTCCCAGCTCCACCACAGTAGGGTTCCTTGCTGTTAGACAGATAAGGAACTGAAGCATATGAATCTGTATGGTCTTCCTCCCACCACATCCAAAAAACAGTGAGAAAAGACGATAATTCAGACCAAACCCTGGCAAGTACCTGAGCAACTCAAATCCAAGCACGTTCAAAAATTTCTTAAGAGTCCGATTTTTCAACTTTGTGGGGGTTTTTTGTTGTGTTTTTTTTGTTTGTTTTTGGTTTTTAATTAAGTTCAACTTTATTTAGAAATAAGACTAGGTAACAAGGCAGAGGTGATTTGTCTGTGCTTGCTAACCCGTAAGTGAATGATAAACTTGGCAGAAAGGCAACCTGAGTCTCACAGCCACTCCAGGGTGCAATGCACAGAACTGCTCCTCCAGGAAAAAAAAGATGACTGCAGATTACAGGAGGTGGTCTGTGGGAAGAGGAGGTCACAGAACCTGCCAGAGAACAGAAGGAAATTTGACCCCAAGTTGTAAAGCCACGGACAAAAGAAGCTGTTCTGACATATTTATTGTGTTCCATAATATGCATACCACAACATCTCCTAACCTCACATTCTTCTACTCACCATGGGATTTGGCAGGAACATGGAAAACCAACCAAATCTCTTCTCCAGCTACTTCAGAGGCCTTAAGAGGCCTTCATGAGACAAATCGCATACTGAAAATCTCAGATACGACAGTGTGTTTCTTTCAGACAAACTAGGATATGTATCTTCTAGGCACTCATACAGATCAGAGATTAAGAAGTATTTCTGTTCTCTTATCTGCCAGACATAATCTGGGAGTCATTCCTCCTGCTTAGAGTGCAACCAAGAAAATTCCTGGAACCAGAACAAACACGAAGCAGTCTGATCTGGCTTCTCCTGATCCAGCAAGACTGTGGTTTGCCTCTGGAATTTTCTTGAAGGAACTCCTTGATTCCTGAATCCCCAATTCAACCCTCAATTCAATCACCTTTTTTCCTCTAACAAGTGGGATTCTTGTGCTTGCCTCATCTTTGCTAGTCCTTGGGGGTCTCCCTGAGTGATTAAAAATTGTTCTTTATACATAGATGTATGAACAAATGAAACTCGTTCCCCACCCTTAGGATACCTAGGCAATCAAAAAGGAATTTGTGACCACCCAATGAAGTGAAAGGCTACAATTTAGCCATTACCCATCTTACTGATAGGCATCCATCACCTTTCATAGAATCACAGAATCATCACTGTTGGAAAGGACCTTCAAGATCATCAAGTCCAACCAATCGTCCTACACTACTGTTATCTAAACTATCCACCAAAGTGCCAGGGATTGATGGTGACTCCACCACTTCCCTGGGCAGTCTATTCCAATACTTCACCACTCTTTTGGTGAAGAAATTCTTCCTAATATCTAATCTAAACCTACCCTGGCACAGCCTGAGCCCATTCCCTCTAGTCCTGTCACTAGTCACAAGGGAGAAGAGGCCAACACCCGCCTCCCTAGAATGACCTTTCAAGTAGCTGAAGAGAGCGATAAGGTCTCCCCTCAGCCTCCTCTTCTCCAGGCTAAACAAGCCCAGCTCCCTAAGCCTCTCCTCATAAGGCCTGTTCTCTGTGATCCAGCCTAGTTGCCCTTCTCTGCACCCTCTCCAGCACCTCAATGTCCTTCCTATACTGTGGTGCCCAACACTGCACACAGTACTCAAGGTGTGGCCTCACCAGTGCTGAGTACACTGGCAAGATCACCTCCCTGCTCCTGCTGGTCACACTATTCCTGATACAAGCCAGGATGCCATTGGCCTTCTTAGCCACCTGGGCACACTGCTGGCTCATGTTCAGCCAGCTGTCAATCAGCACCCCCAGGTCCTTCTCTGCTGGGCAGCTCTCCAGCCACTCCTCCCCAAGCCTGTAGAGCTGCCAGGGGTTGCTGTGACAAAAATGCAGGACCTGACATTTGGCCTTATTAAAACTCATACAATTGGCTTTGCCCATCGATCCAGCCTGTCTAGGTCCACCCTCCTCCGAAGGCAAGAGACTCTCCTTTTTTCCCCCCAAGAACCAACAAGGGCTCCCTATTCAGCCAGGCTGGTCTTCTATGCTGCTGGCTTGCCTTACAGCACAAAGGTACAGCCTGCTCTTACGCCTTCAACACCTCATTCTTGAAGAGCATCCAGCCTTCCTGGACTAAATTCTTCAGTACTGACTCCCAAGAAACTCTGGAAAAACAGGCTACTAAAGAAGGTAAAGTCTCACCTTCAGAAGTCTAGGATGGCAGCTTTGCTACCCCCTCCCCCCCACATTTCTGAAAATAGAGAAATGTACCAGTTCCTGGTCCCTGTCCCAACACGACCTCCAACAGTCACATCTCCTACCAGCCCTTCCCTGTTCACAAAGAGCAGATTCAGCAGAACCCCTTCCCTGGTTGGCTTACCCACCAACTGTACTAGGAAGTTATCCTCAAGACACCCCAGAAACCTTCAGGACTGTTCTCTCACTGCTGTGTTATAACTCCAGAAGATATCAGGGAAATTGAAATCCCCCACAAGAACAAGGGCAAACGACCTTGAGATTTCACCCTGGTCTTCTTGCCCTGAACACACAGGACAGCCACTCACTGTGATAACAGCACTGTGGAAATTCCCCTACACTTTGGGGATTATTCTGTTCCTCTCAACACAACAAGTTCAAAAAGACACACATAGCTAAATGCAATACCTTCTAGCAATGCCTATCCTGCACAGTGGCTGACAAAAACAGAGAGAAAGACCTCACTGCCATGATATTCCACATCAGTCCTCCAGCTTTCCTAATGTAAAGATTCAGATTCAGCAGAGCTTCCTTTCCACATGAAATCTGCTCATGAATAGCATACTGGGCAGCCTTAGCTGATCAAAGTGTTTCAGTTCTAGCTGCATATTTACGCATCTGAAATTCTTAGCTCACAGTCACAAAGAGACAAGAAGCACACTCACAGATCAGGGGTTCCAGTAAGGAAAGTTACAGGCACTAAACTATGAGGTACTGTTAAAGAAGGAATGCCCTTTCTCAGTTTATTTCAAAGTGGTTCAGTGAGACAATCCAAGCACAACACAGAAGGTGGCCAGAGTTCATTAAGGTGTCCTCCTGCAGTAGGGCTGAATTTCTTCCTTTATTGTCTTGTCTAAGTTTGTTTCCTTCAGGCAGTGATTGAACTGAATCAATAAAAAAGCTTTGTTAAAAACTCTCATGCTCCTACCTATAAAACAACCTAGTCAGCTATTCTTTAAAAAGAAGAGTAATTTTATTGAATGTTTTCCTCCTTCTGAGCTCTACAGAAACTCAGAAGCAGCATTTGCTTTTTTCAACACGTTGACATCGCAAGAGGGAAAAAGTTCTCTGTAGTCTTGTAATTGCTCTGTATCTTCTATGTGCTGCATGCACATCAGAACAACTAGTAAGAAACTAAGAGCCACAAAACTACCACAACTTGCTTCCCCTTTCACTGAAAAGGAAAATCAGAAATTTTATGTTTGATTTCTCTACACCCCGCCCCCCCAAATACATGTATTACTGCTTTTGGCAGTTACAGTAGTCATTAGCATTGCTGAAGGTTTCAACATCCCTCAGTACTCAGAAGTATTAATCCTGCAACCTCTGCAGGAGATTAGACTATATGTACCTTCCCTGTTTAACAAATAAGGAACTGAAGCATAGGGATACTTGAATACATTACAAACATGACCTGCGGTATCTAAACACGTAGTTAGGAGGCTGCTGGAGCTTTCAGTTTTGCAATGTGAATTTTCCTTTGTTTTTCATCTTTGGCCCTTCAGAAGAAGATCCCTCCACAACACCCAGGACACCACTTCCTCATAGTAACATGCCAACATCACTCATCCTTGTTCCTCCACAGTAACCATAGAAAAGGTGAGAGGCAGGCTAAGGACTGAGTTTGATTCAAGAGCAAGCTGCTGAACAATAAAGTGGATGTTCTTCAGTGAAAAGAACACGTCTCACACAGATCACACCATAACCGAGCCAGAACTGACCTATGCTGAACCTAAGTGATGGGCACACGCAAATGACAGTGTCATCAAGAGCCTCCTGACGCAGCATCTCTGGACAGAACACAGCCTCCATACACTCATCATGAGACACAGCAATTAAAATCTACTTACATCTACATGCACTAAATGTACCATACTCCTTTTACCCGCTATACCTGCGGTTTCAGTTCAGCCCATGCACTTCACAGAATCATAGAATCATAGAATGGCTCAGGTTGGAAGGGACCTTAGAGATCATCTAGTTCTAACCCCCCTGCCATGGGCAGGGATGCCACATGCACTAGACCACGTCATCCAGGGCCACGTCCAGCCTGGCCTTAAACACTGCCAGGGATGGGGCCTCCACAACCTCTCTGGGCAACCTGTTCCAGTGCCTCACCACCCTTTGGGTAAAGAACCCCCTTCTAATCTCCAGCCTAAATTTCCCCTCCTGCAGCTTGTAGCCATTCCCCCATGTCCTGTTGCAATCAGACAAGGAGAAAAGTCTCTCTCCTTCTGCCCTATAATCCCCTTTCAGGTACTGAAAGGCTGCTAGAAGGTTCCCTCTAAGCCTTCTCTTCTCCAGGCTGAACAACCCCAATTCCTTCAGCCTGTCCTCGTAGGGAAGGTGCTCCAGTCCTTTGATCATCTTTGTGGCCCTCCTCTGGACCCGCTCCAAGAGGTCCACATCTCTTCTATGCTGAGGAGCCCAGAACTGGACGCAGTACTCCAGATGGGGCCTTACGAGGGCAGAATCACCTCCTTAGACCTGCTGGTCATGCCTCTCCTGATGCATCCCAGGACACGGTTAGCCTTCTGAGCTGCAAGTGCACATTGCTGGCTTATGTCCAGCTTTTCGTCTATTACGACCCCCAAGTCCTTCTCTGCGCGGCTCCTCTCAACGAGTTCTTCTCCCAGCCTATACTCATATCTTGGGTTGCTCCTACCCAGATGCAGGACCTTACACTCGGACTTGCTGAATTTCACTTGATTCTCACAAGTCCAACCAATCATCCTACACTACTGTTATCGCTAAACTATCCACCAAAGTGCCACATCTACCCATTTTCTGAACCCCTCCAGGGATGGATGGTGACTCCACCACTTTCCTGGGCAGTCCATTCCAATACTTCACCACTCTTTCGGTGAAGAAATTATTCCCAATATCTAATCTAAACCTACCCTGGCACAACTTGAATCCATTCCCTCTAGTCCTATTGCTAGTCACAAGGGAGAAGAGGCCAACAACTGCCTCTCTACAACCTCCTTTCAGGTAGCTGAATAGAGTGATAAGGTCTCCCTTCAGCCTCCTCTTCTCCAGGCTAAACAGTCCCAGCCCCCAGAGCCTTTCCTTGTAAGTCCTGTTCTCTAGATCCCCGATCACCCTAGTTGAAAACACTCCCAACAGAGCCACAGGAAAAGATAGCAGCTGTGGCATGCACAGCTTCTATGGAGTTATTATAATAAGGAGCAAATTTTCCACTTTGTTCATGCCCTACAATCAGCCAGCAAGGATGGGTAAAGAAGTCATGTCGTGGACAACTAACTAGTGTCTTGGAAGATATCTGATTGTGGTCCACAAAGCTATTGCTGAAGTCTTCTCCAACTCCACATAATATACACATTTATACACATAACAAATACACATTAATTCCATGTGTGAATGGCTGCCTGCTGAGATACACTGAAGCCAGGTCTCAAGAGCACTGCCACTCATTCATTCGTTTTGTTATGAACCCTTTTAAATGCAGTCCTTATGACAGTAAAATTGGGATTTTGAAGGACAAAATAATTTTGCCCAACTGCCAAACACATTCTTTCTCAGTGCTTTTCTGCCTGCTTCTTCCATGCTAGTCTCCAAACAGTAGCTGGGAACAGGCTAAAATTTGTCACAGTCATTCACAAAAGCTGAAAACATTGTTACATGACACAGTCTCATGTGCTGGCAACCAGGAAAGACACACAGCTCTACTGTGGCAGGGAACTGAGGAAAGAGGGTCAAGTTTCAATACAGACCTAAGAGAGATAAAGCCCCCAAAAATAAGCTAATTCCAGCCTGCATATACATGAGCCTCACAAGTTAGCACTAACACTCACTAACATGTTAGTACTACACATTCACACTAACCCGGAAAGTCATCTTGCTTGCAACTCCATACAGCTGCTGCAGTGCTCATTTAACATGTAAAGCACCCTGCACCCAACAAGCTCAGTAGTAGTGCAGACCTTCCCTCAGAAGAGTATCTGTTTTCATTCCTATTTGCTGCCCTCCGAAGAAATGAAAAAATCCCCAAACAATGCCTGATCCTGGTTCCTCACACGCAGGCCTTGTTTCATGGTTAGCCTGTAACTAGCTGTCTTACTGTCCTTCTGAAGGACAGCTCCCAGTTAGTTGTGCAACACGAGATGCATGTCCTACAGAGGTTAAGATTAAGATCTCCAGAAGTTCTGCACAGGTGACTGGAGACTTTTTTTCAGCTTCAGTGTTCGTGTTGCTGCTGAGCTGTAGTACAGGCTCCTGCTCCCTCTGGCAAGCGTACACACAACCTTCCTGCACAGACACACAGACCTCTCGACACACTTGTGCAACACCGCACTGCCCATACAGACAAGGTTATTTTGCAGACAGCCTGCAGGGCTCAACCACTGGAAAACCTGAACTCCTGGAGCTGCAGTGTAGCCTCTCCTGCAGCTTGATATGTGGTGTCGTCAAGACATTTCAATTCTTGTATGTGGAGAATGCAAGGTGGGAAGGAGGCAGAAGGAGAAAACAGCCCCCTAACTTTTGTTTTTCTTTTAGAAAAAGGTGGAAAGGAAGAGAGCTTGTCACCAACTGCAGGCATGTTTTCATACAAATTTATAAACTGGTCGACATTAAACTTCTATGCCACTGCACCATTTTGCAGGCAGAAAAAAAAAAAATCACTTGTTGAACTTGCAAGCTCAAATGAAGAACCACATTTTTAACCGCCACATTCATAGCATCTCAAATCTGAATGGCCATTTACAAAAACCTTCAATGATCGAGGGTCTGACCTTAGAAATTATTCACATTGGAAATCTATTTGCAAATAGTAACAACCATTACAAACAGAAATGGCAAGATCTAGTACTAACTCATCTATGACAGACAACCAGTACTGCTAACTAGCATGGACTTCCCCTGGCAGGACAAGGAGCAGAATTCCTCCTTCCTGGTGGCACTAGCTGGCAGAGCATGTGCTTTGGTATCACTTCAGAGAGCTGGAGTTAACACACCACTCCCATTAAATCTGGAGAACACTTATCTCCAGCTTGCTTTCATTTTTTCATTTTCTAAGACTGCTCCAAATCTTTCTTCGCTTTTCCCAAGTAGCGAATAATGAAAAATAAGACACTTTTTGAAAAGCACTATTTTTTTTTAAAAAAAAGAAAGCAATCAAAAGACTCTCCCACAAATAAGATGCCAATAACACTGTGTTTTATTCACAGCTGTGGTGGTGGCAGCAACAGCAATGTTTCATCTAATTTACCATATGGAAGAAACAATCCACTGAAAAATACATATAATTCGCCTAGCACTGAACTAAACAATATCCCAGTCTACAGATAAGATACAAGAGTGCCAGACACTGTGATGGCTGACAAATTTAAAATCAGCAGCTCAAGTTACTGAAACTTGAAAGTCTGCCAAAAGCCACAAACAGCGGGGCACAAATCCATGCCACAGTATTTTCAATTAATAAACTCATTTAGCTTTGGATAATTATATGTATGTGTGTCTATCCTCTGCTAAGCACTCAAAATCGGTTTGCTTTGAGGTTTTCCAAAATTTATTTTTTGCTTTACTCTGTTAGCTTTCCAAGAGGAATATGTGCATTAACAAGATGAACAGTAGGTGCACTGACACACATCGCTACAAAATGGAGAAGTGAGGCCATTCCAAGCACCTTTGATATTTCTTGGGACTACTACACCACCACACATGCAAAGTAGCATGTAACTTCTAAAAGCACATACTCTTGCTTTTCTAACCCAGCAACAACCACTGAACAGCTGCAACTTTCTGCAAAGTTCTACCAAACAAAAACATTCTTCTTCCTGAAAGCTAGTGAAAAACAAACACCTTTGATGTCTGGGATACCAGCGTAAAGGATCACCGGTACAGGTATTTTCCTCAAGAGAAAACCATAGCCTATGCCTGGGACAGTGATTTTTGAGACCTAGGTCAATTTTCTATTTTCTATTTTCAGAGAAGAATCCAAAATCCTGATTTCAGAGTTCATTGCATGTGAAGCACAAAGCAGCAAGTCTGAAAAAGTCAAAACTGCTTAGAGACAAAAAACAACCCCCCCAAAAAAGCCCAAACCAACCAGCCAAACAAAAAAACACTCACCAAACAATGAGCCTTTCCTTTTCTCCAGATCATTATCACAAACGAATCCACAACCAAATCTTACGCTCTTATCACAGACCACTGAGAAAATAGTCCGGAGTGGAGCTCTGCCCACACCGGGCTGCCACCTCCATGCCACCTGGTCCGAGCCAGAAAAGGGCCACAACGAAGGGATCGGAGAGGTGCAGCCGTTACAGAATCACAGAATCATTACGGTTGGAAAGAATCCTCAAGATCATCTAGTCCAACCGATAGCCCTACACCGCTCTTATCCCTAAATCATCCCCTGAAGAAACACACCTATTCGCTGCTTAAAAACCTCCAGGGATGGCGACTCCACCACCTCCCTGGGCAGCCTATTCCAATATCTCACCACTCTTTCAGTATTCTTCCTAATATCTAATCTAAACCTACCCTGGCACAACTTAAGCCCATTCCGTTGGTGTAACCTAACCACACACGGGGCCGGGACCTTACAAACGGCCCCAAAGGGACGCGTTTCGCCGAGTCCCGTGCCTTTTCGCAGCAGGGCTCCAGCTGGAAGGCGGCGGGCGGCGGCCCCTGGGCCTCCTTCTTCCCCTGTGGAGCAAGGATTTGCGCTTCAGCTTCCCCGCTCCGAGGCCGAGCTCGACCCCCCCGGAGAGGGCCCCTCAACCCCTGCCGCCCGCAGGGTCACCAGCGGGGTAGCGCCGAACTGGTCCGGGCCTCTATTCCCCGCGGGCGCCGAGGCACTGTCCGCAGCGCTTTCAGCCTGCCCGCCTCAAACGCAAGGCCCGGGCAGCGCTTCCAGCGGCTGGCACGGCCTTGCGCCTCGGCCGCCTTCCCGCCTGAGCAGGGGCGGCCACCGGGAAGGGCAGGGCTGGGAGGACGGTAAGGGGCAAGCGTTGGCGGCAAACAGCCGAGCCGCTCACAGCTAGCTCCCCTCCGGCGAGGAACCAGACGCTGGAGAGAAACGCGAAAAACCTCCCGCCGTTCCTCCTCGTCTGTACCAGGGCTCGGCCCCAACATGGCACCGCCACCAATAACCCCTCAGCCCGGCAGAGTAAGCAGGACACCGCAGTGGGCGCCACGACTGCCTCCTCCCTCCGCAACCCTGCCTGGCCCCGCTAACTTGCCCTGCCGGTCGTCGGGTTCCGCCGCTGTCTGGGGCGCTGCGGGAGAAGAGGTCGGCAGTGCCGCGGAGCTCCGTTGCCAGGGGCACGCTAGGCGGACAGCATGCTGCACTAGTCATTCATCAAGGGGACAGGCCCCGCGCCGCTGGGCAGCCTGGGCCTTGTAGTCCTCTGACGCTGCCAAGCCCCGCGGCGACCAGGGGCAGGGACGGCCGGAGGACTACAGCTCCCAGGGCGCACGGGAAGGCGCATGGGCCGGAGGGCCCGGCAGTAGCGGAGCCCTCACCCTCTTCCTTCCCTGGCGCGGCTGCGTTACGCAGGCGGTAACTCGCGGCTGCAGGGCGGGGGGCATGTGTCCGCTGCTTCAGAAAGGCCACCTGGGTCTGTGGCAGTAAAGAGGCCTCTGGGGTCTTGCTTTTGTCTCTGTGGGAGTCCCGGAGCGGAGGATCCCGGCTGCGGATCCCTTCAGGAGCAGGAGACCTTCTGTCACGGGATTGAACCACAACCTCTTCGAGGCTTCTTCTCCCAGGTCAGCAGAAGTAGCACTCTGGGACCTCTATAACCCATCCCACCTGAGCCAAGCACGCCCAGGTGGGCACAGGAGGTCTGGTTCGGTACTGATCTTCAAGTCACAGAATCAAAGAATGTTAGGGGTTGGAAAGGACCTCAAAATAATCTAGTCCAAACTCCCTGTCAGAGCAGGTTCGCCTAGAGCAGGTTGCACAGGATGGTGTCCAGGCAGGTTTGGAATGTGTCCAGAGACAGGGACTCCACAACCTCTCTGGGCATCCTGGGCCAGTGCTCTCCACCGTCAAAGGAAAGAACTTCCTTTCAACAAGTCCAAGTGTTTCAACAAGTCCCAAGTGTAAGGTCCTGCATCTGGGTAGGAGCAACCCAAGATATAAGTATAGGCTGGGAGAAGAACTCGTTGAGAGCAGCCGCGCAGAGAAGGACTTGGGGGTCGTAATAGAGGAAAAGCTGGACATAAGCCAGCAATGTGCACTTGCAGCTCAGAAGGCTAACCGTGTCCTGGGATGCATCAGGAGAGGCATGACCAGCAGGTCTAAGGAGGTGATTCTGCCTCTCTATTCTGCCCTCGTAAGGCCCCATCTGGAGTACTGCGTCCAGTTCTGGGCTCCTCAGCATAGAAGAGATGTGGACCTCTTGGAGCGGGTCCAGAGGAGGGCCACAAAGATGATCAAAGGACTGGAGCACCTTCCCTACGAGGACAGGCTGAAGGAATTGGGGTTGTTCAGCCTGGAGAAGAGAAGGCTTAGAGGGGACCTTCTAGCAGCCTTTCAGTACCTGAAAGGGGATTATAGGGCAGAAGGAGAGAGACTTTTCTCCTTGTCTGATTGCAACAGGACATGGGGGAATGGCTACAAGCTGCAGGAGGGGAAATTTAGGCTGGAGATTAGAAGGGGGTTCTTTACCCAAAGGGTGGTGAGGCACTGGAACAGGTTGCCCAGAGAGGTTGTGGAGGCCCCATCCCTGGCAGTGTTTAAGGCCAGGCTGGACGTGGCCCTGGATGACGTGGTCTAGTGCATGTGACGTCTCTGCCCATGGCAGGGGATTGGAACTAGATGATCTCTAGGGTCCCTTCCAACCTGAGCCATTCTATGATTCCTCCTTACATTTAGACAGAACTTTCCATTGCTCAAGTTTGTGCGGAGTACCTCTTGTCCTGTCACTGGACACCACTGAAAAATGCCTGGCCGTATCCTCCTGACACCCACCCATGTATTAAGTATTGACAAGATCCCCCCTCAGTCTTCTCCAGGCTAACCAGCCCCAGCTCTCTCAACCTTTCCCCATAAGAGAGATGCTCAAGTCCCCTAATCATTTTCGTAGCTCTTTTCTCTACCCTCTCCAGAAGTTCCCTGTCCTTCTTGAACAGGGGAGCCCAGAACTGGATCCAGGACTCCAGATGTGGTTTCACTAGGGCAGACTAGAGGGGGAGGAGAACCTCCCTTGACCTGCTGGCCACACTCTTCTTGATGCACCCCGGGACACCACTGTCCGTTTTGGCCACAAGGGCACATACTGGGCTTTAACCCTGCAGTGCTTTCCAGGTGCCTGTGCCTGTTGTGACCACCAAGGAAAAGGCTTCTGCCTTGGTGTGCTGGCTCTTGCACAGTCCCGTTGCAAATGGTTTGTAAACATGTAGAGGAGTTATGGAGTCCCTTCACCTGCAGAAGTTCATATATTTCTGGCCAGAGTTGAGGAGCACTGCCATAACCTACAGGAAAGACATCATCTGATCTGGTCTGATATGATCAGCATGCCGTCTGCTTGTGGCAATATAATGAACCTTGTTAGCCTGTTTTTCCTTTAGCTCCTGATGCTGCACCCTGATGAGGTCAACAGTGCTAGCGCTTTCACATGCAGTTACGTCAGGCAATGTTTCCTTTGCTGGCTCAGCAAGAGCTGTGGTGGTTGAACGTGCCTTTGCAAGGACCAAGGTAAGATGCAGGTCTCTACTGGCATGAAGTAGTGAGGCTAGAAGTTCTGCTTGTGCTGTTTCAGCCTCCTCTGTGGCACGCAACCCTTCTGAAAGTGGAGAGGGAGCACTGCAATAGAAGGAAATTTATCAACCCACAAAGACCTTGGTAATGTGACCTTGCAGTCCAGAAGGCCAACTGTAACCTAGGCTGCATCAAAAGAGGTGTGGCCAGCAGGTCCAGAGAGTTGATTCTCCCCCTCTACTCTACTCTCAGGAGACCACACCCAGAGTACTGTGTCCACCTCTCAGACCCCCAGCATAAGAAGGATATGGGCCTGTAAGAGAGTCCAGAGAAGGGCCATGAAGGTGGTCATAGCACTGGAACACCTCTGCTATGAAGACAGGCTGAGAGAGTTACAGAATCACAGAATCATTATGGTTGGAAAGGACCCTCAAGATCATCTAGTCCAACCGATAGCCCTACACTGCTCTTATCCCTAAATCATCCCCTGAAGAACCACATCTATCCTCTTGTTAAAAACCTCCAGGGATGGTGACTCCACCACCTCCCTGGGCAGCCTATTCCAATATCTCAACACTCTTTCAGTAAAGAAATT
>VWZX01008359.1:847-20332 GCA_013399015.1 Galbula dea | reverse complement strand
GAGCCTGTAGCGCTGCTGGGGGTTGTTACGACCAAAATGCAGGACTCTACATTTACCCTTAGTAAAATTCATCCCATTGGCCTCTGCCCATCTATCCAGCCTATCTAGGTCCCTCTGCAGAGCCTGCCTACCCTCAAGCAGATCGACGCTCCCACCCAGCTTAGTGTCATCTGGAAACTTACTAAGGGTGCACTCTACCCCCTCATCCAAGTCATCAATAAAGATGTTGAACAGGAGAGGCCCCAGCACTGACCCCTGAGGGACACCGCTCGTGACCGGCCACCAGCTGGACTTGACTCCATTGAGCACAACCCTCTGGACTCGGCCATCCAACCAATTTTTGAACCAGCCAAGGGTGTGCTCATCCAAGCCACGAGCAGCCAGCTTCTCTAGGAGAATGCTGTGGGAAACTGTGTCAAACGCCTTGCTAAAGTCAAGGTAGACAACATCCACAGCCCTTCCTTCATCTAATAAGCGAGGGTTGTTCAGACCGGACAAGAGAAGGCTCTGCCAAGGTCTTGTAGCAGGTTCCAGTACCTAAAGGGGGCCTGTAAGAAAGCTGGAGAAGGACTTTTTACAAGGGCATGTAGTGATAGGACAGGAGGTAATGACTTTAAACTGAAAGAGGGTAGACTTAGATTAGAAGTAAAGAAGTTGCTATATCCCTGTGCCAGTGGTGAGGCACTGGAACAGGTTGTACAAGAGGTTGTAGATGCCCCATCACTGGAATTGTTCAAGGCCAGGTTAGACAAGGTTTTGAGCAGCCTAATCTACTGAAAGGTGTTCCCCATGGCAGGGTGTTGGAACTAGGTGATCTTAAGTTGCTTCCAACCCAAACCACTTTATGACTCTATGATTCCCATGCCCAGTGATCCCTGGTGTGCAGGGCTCTGTAACCCAGCCAGCAGCAGAGGTGCTTGTATTGTCAGAGGTGCCCTCTTGCCAGAATTGTGCCAGTGATTCCACTAACAGCGGTGGTCTCACAGGGAGTGTGCACGACAGCAGTTTGTGTTCTGATCTACAATTGCAGAGGGTTGTGGTAATTGAATGCCCCATTAATTAGCAGCTGCAAGATAGGTCACTGGCGTCTGCTAAGTGGCTTAGTGTAACATGTAATTCCAGTTCTTAACACTTATTTTTAATACTTTGTATATCTTTGGGCTAGAAATCACAGAAGCACCTGGGAATGGTCAGGTAGGAATTAGGCCTTGTCCCCCAAAAAAGGTGATGAGATCAATAGCCCAACTGAAGTGCGTCTACACCACTGCACACAGCATAGGCAACAAAGAGGAGGAGCTGGAAGCTTTTGTACAATAGGAAAACTACGATATAGTTGCCATCACAGAAACATTGTGGGATGGCTCCCGTGACTGGAGTGCTGCAGTGGACAGCTATGACCTTTTCAGAAGGGATAGCCCAGAAAGGAGAGGCACTGGAGTGGTTCTGTACATTAGGGAGCGTTTTCATTGTCTTCATCTAAATGATGGGGTTGAGAGTTTATGGGTAAGAATAAGGGGAAGGCCAACAAGGCAGATATCATGGTGGGAGTCTGTTATAGACCACCCAACCAGGATGAAGAAGCAGAAGAAATAGTCTGTAAGCACCTGGGAGAAGTCTTACATCAGTACCGCTTGTTCTCATGGGGGACTTCAACTTAGCAGGTGTCTGCTGGAAATACAACAAAGCAGAGAGAAAACAGTCTAGTAGGTTCCTGGATTGTTTGGAAGATAACTTCCTGATATAGCTGGTGAGTGAGCCAACTAGGGAAGGTTCCCTGCTAGACCTGTTGGTTGCAGAGAGGAACTTGTGGCTGGTTGGAGGCTGTCTTGGGTATAGCGACCATGAAATTATAGAGATTCTTGGAGAAGTAAGGTGGGAGGTTGGTAGAACTGCCACCTTGCACCTTCCAGAGGGCATACGTTGACCTGTTCAGGACACTTGCTGACAGTCCCTTGGGAGGCAGTCCTTGAGGGGCAAAGAAGCCCAGGAAGGCTAGACATTCTGCAAGGTGGAAACCTTTAAGGCACAGGAGCAGGCTGTCCCCAAGCTCAGTAAAACAAGCTGGGAGGGCGCAGCGGTCAGGGGGTGTGGCAGGGCGCAGCGGGCAGGGGGTGTAGGCGGGCGCAGCAAGCAGAGGCGCTGCCGCAAACTGTGTCGCCCTCTGGCGTCCTCCCGCCGTCAGCGCCCCTTAAGGTTTCGCGCGCAGCGGACAACGCCCCCTTCATTTTTCTTTTCTAAGGTGATTTTGGGCAGAGCTCATCCATTTCAGAGTGCGAATGAGAAGAAGAAAGAAAGGTGGAATGACTAGTAGCTCCGCGTGTAGTTTTGGTTTGTTTTACAACCCCGGATTAATCTATCGGCATTATACACTGTCAAAGGAAATTGACATGAAATTTCAGAAGGAGGAACTCTGCTCTAATTTCAGGTAATCCAATTGAGACATTGAAGGTTTGGGGGTTTTATCAGTGTATTTAAAAGTAACACTATACATTAAAAATAAAGATGTTCACAACTTAGCTTCTACTCGTCATCTCCTGGAGAAGACAGGCTAGTCTGAATGGGAAGACTGTCTAAAACTAAACCATATGGCACAGACTATAGTCCAGACACTCCTTGAACTCTGACAGACTTTGTGCCGTGATCACTTCCTGAGTAGCCTGTTCCAGTGGCTGACCAACTTCCCAGTGAAAACCCTTTTTCTTAATGTCTAGTCTGAACTTTCTTTGACGCAGCTTCATTCCATTTCCTTGTGTCCTTTCATTGCTCACCAGAAAGAGATCAGCACCTCCACATCCACTGCTCTCCTTGAGGAAGTTGTAGACTGATGAGGTCACCCCTCAGTCGTCTCTTCTCCAAGCTGAAAAAGCCAAGTGACCTCAGCCACTCTTCATAAGTCCTGTCCTTGAGACTTTTTGCCATCTTAGTTCTCCTCCTCTGGACACAATCTAATGGTTTGATGTCCTTCTTATATTGAAGCATCCAAAATGGCAAACAATACTTCAGGTG
Organism: Galbula dea; assembly: GCA_013399015.1. Classification (NCBI taxonomy): domain Eukaryota; kingdom Metazoa; phylum Chordata; class Aves; order Piciformes; family Galbulidae; genus Galbula; species Galbula dea. The sequence continues at coordinate 17,326 of VWZX01008359.1, read as the reverse complement.
AAGCTGCACCAGTGTGGTGTAGAGTGGGACAATTAACTCCCTCCATGGGCCACCTATGCTGTGCTAGATGCACCCCAGGACATGGTTGGCCCTTTTTGCTGCCAGGGCACACTGTTGACTCATATTAAATTTGACATCAACCCAAATCCCCTGATCTCTTTCCAGGGGGCTGCTGACCAGCCTCTCATGCCCCAGACTGTATAGGATTACCCTGCCACAGGTAGAGAATCTGGCACTTTGCTCTTGTTAATGTTCATGAGGTTAAGGTTGGCGATTGCTCTGCTCTCGAGTCTATCCTGATCTCTTAAGGCCTCTCTGACCTTGAGGGAGTCCACAGCTCCTCCTAGTTAGTACCATAAGTAAACTTAAATGTATATCTGATTCTTGCATCCAGATCATTTATAAAAGTATTAAGGAGCACTGGCCCTAAAACTGTGCCCTGGGGAACCACATTGGTGCCTGGCCACAAGCCTGATGTGACTCCATTTACTGTAACTCTGAGCTCAACCCATCAACCAGCTGTTCACCCAGTGTATATATATTATGGACTTGCCTAGCTCCGTGCTGGACATTTTATCCAGGAGGATACTATGAGAGACAGCATCAAAAGCTTTGCCAAAATAACCCCCCCCTACATTTACTGGCTTCCCTTGGTCAGCTAGATGGGTGACCTTGTCATAAAAGGAAATTAAGTTAGTTAAGCAGGACTTTCACCTCATGAACCTGTGTACACCAGTAACTTTAAAAGTACATGAAAACTATCCAAAAAAGAAAACAAAAAAGGAAAATTTTCAGCAGTCTTTCCTATAGGAAACTCTAGGAAAACAGTCTGTGATTCTCATGTTCACTATCATCCTGATTTGTGCTTTACTGATCCAGTCAAGCTATATAATTTAATGAATTTTAATGTAATGAAGAGACATTTTTCAAAGGAAATCATAATATGAATATTTAAGACTTTACCATCACAGAAGAGCTCAACAAGATTCTTCCTAACTGAGAGTATCAGAGAAGACAAGCAGGCTGACAAATGAATGCCCTGATTATGCCAATGCAACCAGTATGGTGTGGTGTTTGCACACGGACTGCTTCCTTTAAATAAGTCTTTCCCTGAGCTTTACAACAGGTAAAGGTGATGCTTGCTTGAGGAGAGCACGCTCTGTGTGAGCAGTTCAAGGAAGCTGTAAAAATCCATGGATCTGGACTGCCAAGGCTTGGAAAATCCTCTAGTGCTCTAATGTTGTTGTATTACAGAAACGCCCTAACCGTTCACCTCAGCAAGGACACAGGTTTCAGTGACCCCAAGATAACAGTCTGTGCCCTGTGGCAGTCTTTAACCAGTACACAGAGCGTGTGGTCACCTTGTCCTCTACCTGTGCTGCCATGATCTGTGCAAACCTAGAAACATGGCAGAGATAAAGATATACATGCAGGTGGGAATCTGCTGGTGCATGTGGAATATCTACCTTTCTAGTGGAACTCAATTTTTTGCTAGATGCTTCAGCTGTGGCAATTATCCATGGGATTTCCCAATTCTGACCCAGGGACCCAGACAGCATAAGCTCACTCATAACCAAATATTCCCTCTTCACATTAACTTTGTGCCAAGCACCAGTAGGAAGCAAGGGACTACCGGTAGATATTTGTTGATACACATACATTAGAGGCAACCTATTGATCACCTCTATGTACCAGACTGTGTACCTAACAATTTTAATATAATCAGGTGTTCATTCTATAAAGATTCATTTTACAAATCTTCATTCTACTCATGATATTACCTAAAAAATCTACTGTCCATTGATTAACATAGCAAAATAATATTACACGGTGTATTGTGGTCTGTCATATTCACCCAGAGGAACAGTCTTCTCTCTTACACCACTATCCTGCATCACCATTTGTGAACTGGAAGCCTCAAGTGTTGTGATAAAATCAGACAGATAGGTGTTTGCACTATGCTGCATGACTCCCTAATTTATCCTAGTTTATTTTGTTTTGGATTGGCTAGTCGACAGTTAGTATAATGGCATTTGTTTAAGACAATATGGAAAAAAGGAGAAATAAAGAAGCAAGGGCTTTAATTTTCAAATCCAGGAAAGCTAGTACAAAATTATACCAACCAAGTGAAAAGGGGAATAGATTTTTGCACTGCAGATCTTGCTAAGTACACTTAACTGCTGTCAGTATGTACATTACAACGATCCCAACATGTGAAATACTTTATACCCTCAGCACCCAATATAACAAATGGAAATTGAGAATTACTAGTAATATATTTGAATCTTTTTAAGATCAAGGATAAAATCTGGCAATATTTAACCTTGTCTTGTCTTCCCATTGCTCCCTGAAATGAAAAGCCCAAAGACTTACTTCTTTTTTAATTCATCTGAGAAGTTATTTTGGCAGCCTTTCCCACCTATTTAGTTTGTGTGCTATTTAGACATATTGCTCTTGAAACATACATCATAGTAATTTTCTGTGGGGTAACTGGAAAGTGAAATGAATTTTCCTTGAGAGGCTTGCTCAAGGCATGGATCAATATCATCCTCCGTAGCTCTGGGGAAGCTACAGCTAAAATTAAATGCTGTGCTTTATTTTAAGGTTAAAAAACACATTAGAGGTAAATCATTAATCCAAAGGAGCTCTTATTGTTGCTATTAATAGTAAAGTAGCTGATCTAAAATAGAGATTGTATATCTGAGTTCCTAAAATAAATTGTGCGAAAAAAAAAAGGACTCGTTACTAGTGTTGGTGAAGTACATTCCAAGAAAGAGCAGCTGAGTTCTGCCTTAGGGCCAAACCTGCTGCAGGTGAAGATACCTCCTGCTCAGCTATGCAAGCTGGTGGAAAACCCACCCAAATGCCACTCTGGTCTGCTCAGGTTCTGTCCCTCGCTCTTGCTGACAGCAGAAGTAGTTTATCCAATATTTCCACTTGGATCATGGGTTTGTGAAGGGACCAAGAGTAGGTGGAATTTCGTGATCTATTAACTTTCCCTGAAGGTACTTGCAGCTGGAAGTGAGTTGTGTTATGAAATGTTAACACATTCCCTTCCCAGAGTTAATGGGAAGATGAAAGGGAAATGCTCCCTTCCTCCATGTCCATCTTCTTTTCCCATCTAGCCTGGACTTGCACCACATCCCTGCTACACAACAGTGGAAGAGTGTAAAACTCTGACTTTTGTTCCATTTAATTAGAGTAAAGATATCATTCAGTTTTACATAAAAATAATTTCAGTTGGATTTTGATGACTTTCCTCAGACTGAATAGCATCTTTTCCTACTAACAGTTCTATTGAACTGAATGGAAGCGAATTTATGGTGTAAGAGATCACTCAACATGTCAAAGCATCACAAAATCAAATTTTAACATAAGAAATCTTTTTGGTTTGTATTTACAAGGATCCCACCCAGCAGGCATCTTGTCCATGGCAGAAGGTCTTAAGTGTATCACCAGACAAGAAAATACCAATGCTAAATAATAAAAACATCAAAAGTGCACTGATAAAACATCAACAGGACACTATGATGGCGTAACAAGGGTTCTAGTTTTCCCCAAGGCAAAAAAATGCAGGTATTTTGGCAGCTATAGTACCTCATCATGAGTCATTACATGAAAATCTCATTCAGGTGTCTGAGGAGAGCACACTTGTGAACACTAAAACTCATATTGCTTTTTGGAGAGGGTGCAGAGAAGGGCAACTAAGCTAGTCAGGGGTCTGGAAAACAGGCCTTATGAGGAGAGGCTTAGGGAGCTGGGCTTGTTTAGCCTGGAGAAGAGGAGGCTGAGGGGAGACCTTATCGCTCTCTTCAGCTACTTGAAAGGCCATTCTAGGGAGGCGGGTGTTGGCCTCTTCTCCCTTGTGACTAGTGACAGGACTAGAGGGAATGGGCTTAAGCTGTGCCAGGGTAGGTTTAGATTAGATATTAGGAAGAATTTCTTTCAGTAAAGAGTGGTTAGATATTGGAATAGGCTGCCCAGGGAGGTGGTGGAGTCACCGTCCCTGGAGGTTTTTAAGAAGAGTTTTAAGATGTGTTTCTTCAGGGGATGATTTAGGGGTAAGAGTAGTGTAGGGCTATCGGTTGGACTAGATGATCTTGAGGCTCCTTTCCAACCGTAATGATTCTGTGATTCTGTGATTCTTGCTACCTGCATTTTCAGGTAACCATCCTAACTACCTGATCTTGCTCACTGTGCCACTGCTGCCACTTGTTCTTGTACCTTATATAGCCATGAACTGGGGAACACAAAAGGACTGTTTCCTTGAGAAACCATGAAGAATCCCTGCAACATTTTTCTCTCTGTTATGGACTGACCGGAAATAGTCACTTCAGAATTGCAAGTGTAAACTAAGGCAAAAAATCACAGAAAGTGAAGATGGAAAACTATTATCATGCCTCTGCCAGAGAAGAGGTGAAACCCTTAAGGCATGCCCAACCCAAAACAGTAAAGAAAGAGGAAAATCCATGCTTCAAGGAGACTGCTTTTCTTTGTCAAACAATATTGCAAAGTGTTGCCCAATTAGCTACCTGCTATCACCCGCATATCCTTCAGCTGCACTGTTTGGTAAGCTTCTTCCTGCCACTAAGTACCACTTTGCTCTAGGATATAGCAGTTTACATTTTCCAAGGTCAATCTCACTATTTACTGCCCATGTTTGTAACCAGTCTTTGATAGCTCTCACTGGTGCATTAGGCACTTCTGCATCCTCACTTCTTATGGTATTTCCACAACACTTTGCTCTCCAAAATGACACGCAAAGGAGTATCACTTTTCTTTCATCAAATTGTTAGTCAACATATCACATGGAATATCATGAACATTTATCTTCTGGTATGATATTGTAAGATTCTGTAACAGTCTTCTTACTAAGATGTAAATATATTTTATTATCTGCCAGTAGCTGAAAAATCCAGTTATTCTAGTAAGATTATGTTTCAGACACTGAAGCTGTTTCATCATTTATGGCTTCATGTACACTTAAGGAGCCCTCTCCTTCCTCCTTTACCTACCCAAACAGTTCCAGTGGCACAGCTTATAAGAATGGGCAGTATTTTGGCCCTGTATACCCAGGTTAAAACAAAAGCATGAATGTTCATATCATTTTGGCATCTTCTAATACTGAATGCTTAACAATTTCTTGAGGAAGTTCAGCATTTAACTACCAGTGAAACCAATGGTTATCTTGCTCCAAATACTTCATGAAAGATCATAAATCGTGTCTATGAGGATACTTTTAGATTACTGCACCCTCAGCCTCCTCTTCTCCAAGCTAAACAACCCCAGCTCCCTAAGCCTCTCCTCATAAGGCCTGTTCTCCAGACCCCCGATCAGCCTCATTGCCCTTCTCTGCACCCTCTCCAGCACCTCAATGTCCTTCCTATACTGCGGCACCCAAACTGCACACAGTACTCAAGGAGTGGCCTCACCAGTGCCGAGTACAGTGGCAAGATCACCNATCTAAGTCATCAATAAAGATGTTGAACAGGAGAGGCCCCAGCACTGACCCCTGAGGGACACCGCTCGTGACCGGCCGCCAGCCGTACTTGACTCTGTTGAGCACAACCCTCTGGACTCGGCCATCCAACCAGTTTTTGATCCAGCCAAGGGTGTGCTCATCCAAGCCATGAGCAGCCAGCTTCTCTAGGAGAATGCTGTGGGAAACTGTGTCAAACGCCTTGCTAAAGTCAAGGTAGACAACATCCACAGCCCTTCATAGGGCCTTCACTCCCTCATAGAAGGACATCACGTTAATCAGACAGGACCTGCCTTTTGTGAAGCCATGCTGACTGGACCCGATCCCCCGGCTGCTCTGCAAGTGCCGCAGAACTGTACTCAGGATGATCTGCTCGATCAGCTTTCCTGGCACAGAAGTCAGACTGACAGGCCTGTAATTTCCCAGATCATCCTTCCTTCCCTTTTTATATATAGGGGTAACATTGGCTGATTTCCATTCTGCTGGCACCTCCCCAGTCAGCCAGGACTTTTGAAAAACGATGGAAAGTGGCTTGGTGAGCACCTCCACCAGCTCTTTCAGCACCCTTGGGTGCAGCCCATCCAGCCCCATGGATTGCTAGTCTTTCTCCTATGGGTTTCAGCTGTCTGCGATACAAGACCTAGTTCTGTCAGCAGCAGCTCCAACTTCTGAAAAATATGCCCCGTCATGAGAAAGTAGAGACAAGTGAGATAAGAAAGGCAGAACAGCTGTGGGTGGTTTTGAGATGTGGTTAGTTAGCACTTCAAGGATTCAAAAGGAAAAAACCACTGATGTCAAAAGGTGTAAAATCCTAAGAGAAAAAACAGGTGGTTGGAAGATGGCAACGCAGCAATGCTCAGCCCATTCCAAGGACAGCAAGGGCTTTTCCCTGCATGGTTGACAACTGCCTAAGCCAGCAGAGACTTGCTGCTTCAGAAGAAACACAGCTTCATGAATGTCACCTTCAGACCGCCCAACCCTCATGTTCAGTTAGGTGTGAAACTGTGAAAATCATCACCTTTTAGCCACTTTTTATCAGCAGAATTCTAGTTTTTCTTTGCTTTTATTCTTCACTGCGGATATTAGTTATACGATTTAGTGCTAAATGGGTAATAGAATGTAATATACTGGAGAATACTTCCAGAGCATGGTAATCATCATTCCTGAATCACCTCACATGAAGTTCTGAGAATCTTCTGAGAGGATCTGAGAATCAAAGCAACTAGCTCTTGCTGGATCCGTCAAGAATCTTTGAAGAAGAGTTTAATCTTGCAAAAATGCAAAAGAAGAGATTCTGTAAAATGCAGGAACAACAACAGTCTCTTGATAACTAAATTATTAAGAACTCAAAGAATAGATGATGTTTCAATTATGATTATGCTATTTTAATGCTTTGACAAAGGTGAATTTCTGGTTGTTTATTAAAGGGATGTACCTCCTTTCCTTTCATGATTCTGAAACAGAAAGAAACCACCAAAATGTTTTTCTCAAACTTCCACACAGAAATTACCACTGCAACACAAACCTCGGGATTCAGTCCCAAAGGAGTTTGGTAAAGGTGTGAACAACAGGGTACTCTGACTCGATTTCTTGGTGTTACTATTGCATACGCAAACTAAAAACCTCTATTTCACTCAAAGCTGTATCAGTGGAAATACAAACAGTAGTAGTATTGTCCCATGCTACAGAATTACAGGGGGGAAAAAAAATTATATATATATGTAAAGACTGACAGTTTGGAGTGCACAGCGATCCAGTAAACTGCACAGGTTAAAGATCTTTCACCAACTAATGAAGCTGTAATAATAAACATTTTATTAAAACATTGAAAAACCCCTAATATAAACATGTTATAGGTCTGACAGTGGGCTAGCACATAACAAAATCAATTTCTATAGCACCTGAAGACATATGAACATATGAACTCATCAACTCCATGTCTTGCAATGGCTTTGAGTAGTTTCTGTATTCAGTATAAAGACGCACAGTGATGAAGATGGTATAAAATCTTGAACTGAAGAGTACTACACGCCTCTTGTGGTGGTGTCAAGAAATGCTAAAAGACAAATCGGTTGCTTAGCATGGTCAAAGCCTCACTATGCGATGAATAACCACTAGGAATGTTAATTTTATCTCTGCCTGAGATCCTGTCTCATTTCCAGTTTCCTTTTCATCTTTTTCTTATCTGGTTTGTAGGAGTAGCTTACATTTGGCAATGAGACTGTAGAGGTAGTGGAATCACCCTTCCTGGGTCACTTGTTATATAACACTATTGGTATACCCCTAGACACCCCTGCAAGGCCACTTAATGCTTTCCCTGTGGCTCAGCGTTATCATGGGCTAAATCAAGTGAATATTTAACAGAGTCAGGCCACCTGGAAAAGTTTCCAGCTGGGAAAACCAAGACTGACTGACTGATCGTCTAGCTCATATTCAGGCAGATTTATGCTTGTTTCTACAAATTGTCCTAATAGCACTGCTTGATGCAGTATAATAAAAATAAAGCCTCTCATGTAATAGTTTCCTTATGCTTCTTGTGCATTATTTGCAGTTTCTTTAGGTGTTACTCCTAGCTCCGTAACGTAAGCATTACCTTACAAGAAAAAGTTCTGTCCCTTGCCCAGGATTAAGCTGAGATGCAGCACATTCCAGTAAAACTTTCACCTCAAACTTCCAGCTTGCAGAACCTTTCCACCTTAAAGTCTGCAGTGCCGTGGGCAGGGGAACTACCAGTCCACAACCACACACCCATTCAGTGCACTCCAAGCTGGGAAACGAGCGCTGAGGACTTTAGCTACATACGTGCTTCTCCCACCGCTGATCGCAGGGTACCGGACATGCACTGACCCGAGGATGAACGGGGAGAGGGGAAGGAACCTTCATCCCATCCCATTCCATCCCATACCATCCCATCCCGCTGGGGTTCAGTCCCTCCCCGTCCCGTCCCTCCTGGTCCCGCATCGCCCACAGTCATCGCTGTGGGCCGCGCCCCCGCGCAGGGTCCTGAAAAAGGTGACGGGGAGGAGGAGCGGCGCCACTCGCAGCAAGCACTGTCAGGGAGCCGGCAGCACCCGCCAGAGCCCCGAGCACTACCAAAGCAACGGCTCCTCCCCGCCAAGGTCCGCGGACCGGCACCCTCAGCTCCCGGCGGCACTGACGGCCACAGGATCCTCTCAGCTGCCGGCGGCACTGACGGCCGCAGAATCCCCCTAAGCCTTCAGTTGCACCTAGGACCGTGGGACACACCTCAGCTCCCGGAGACACTGACGGCCAAGAGACCGCACCGCGACTGCCACAGCCCGCTCGCCGGCGCCAGGCCCTGAGGGCACCATGATTGTGCTTAAGCTGTCCCTCATGGCCTTCAGCTTCGTCTTCTGGGCAGCGGGGCTGACCATGCTTATCATCGGCCTCTGGGCCAGGGTGTCTCTGGGGAGCTACCTGATGCTATCTGCCAGCGAGCACCCCCGCGCCCCCGCCATCCTTTTGGCCACCGGCGCCGCTGTCATAATCTGGGGCTTCCTGGGCTGCTTCGGAGCCGCCACCGAGCACCGGGGCCTCCTGCGCGCCTACAGCGCTTTCCTGACAGCCGTCCTGGCGGCCGGGCTGACGGCAGGGCTCTCGGCGCTCTTCTACCGCCAGAACCTTGCCCAGGGCTTCCAGGAAGGGCTACGTCAGGCTGTGCTCGCGTACGGGGAGGACGAGGAGATGGCGGACGCTGTGGACGGTTTGCAGCGAGCCTTGTCCTGCTGCGGTGTGGAGGGCTACCGCGACTGGCTTACCTCGCCCTGGGGGCTGGAGCAAAACGGCTCGGTGCCCCTCAGCTGCTGCCGCACCCGCCGAGGCTGTCAGGTCAGCCCTCCCAACGCAGAAAGCCTCCGCCGCGACGGTTGCTTCAGCAAAGTGTTGGCCTTCGTCGGCAGCAATATGTCGTATGTTGCCGCGGCTGCCCTGGGGCTGGCACTGCTGCAGCTCATCGGCATTGTGCTAACCTGCCTGCTGGCTGCCCGCATCCCTGCCCACCTGCTGGGCATTGTCACTCCTCGCTGAGATGCCGTCCGTGCTTCCCCTTAGGCCCTCTAGCTTCCTTCTTTCCCCTAGACCTTCATGCATGCCATTAGGAAAATTGTCTTTTCATATATGCCCACTTCCACTTGAGCTTCCTCCTCCAGACATTGTTCCTTCTCTGGGGCCTATGCCAGGTGTGTCAAGGCCACAGGCATCTCCACAGCCCCTTAGAGCTGGGAAGGTGACTCCTGTCCTGGCCATGCCTCCTGCAGGCCAGCAGGTCCCCACTATCCCCTTGGAGCCTCCTGATCACTTCTGCAGAGAGTGGTGGCAGCATGGACAGACATTGCATTCTGGGGCAATGAGGACAACTGGGTCAAGGCCGACTAGTTTCCTGAGTTTCCAAGGCACTGAAAGAGGAGCCAGGAAAGAGGAGACGGTCTGGGAAAGCAAGAGAGATGTCTGTCAGCATTACAGTGGGTGAGCATTCTTTTGGGACAGGAAAATTACATTACTAGAAAATGATGTTACTGGAAAACTGCTGGAGTGCACAAGAAGTAGGTGTGGTCTGAGGACACCCAGGTAGCCTGCCAGCAACTTCCGTTGGAGTCTGGTGGCCAAGAAAGCCAAGAGCATCCTGGCTTGTATCAAAAATAGTGCGGCCAGCAGGACTAGGGAGGTGATTGTCCTCCTATACTGGGCACTGTGTTCAGTTTTGGGCCCCTCACTACATTGAGCTGCTGGAGCATGTCCAGAGAAGGGCAACAAGGTTGGTGAAGGCTCTAGAGCACAAGTGTTATGAAGAGCAACTGAGGGAACTGGTATTGTTAGGTCTGGAGAAGAGGAGGCTGAGGAGGGACCTTGTCGCTCTCTACAACTACCTGAAAAGAGGTTGTAGTGAGGTGTGGCTTGATGTCTTCTTGCAAGTAACAACCAAAAGGACAAGAGGAAGTGGCTTCAAGCTGTGCCAGGGGAGGTTCAGATTAGATATTGGAAAGAATTTCTTCCCTGAGAGGGTTCTCAAGCACTGACACAGGCTGGTCAGGGAGGTGGTGGAATCACCATCCCTGGGAGGGTTCCAAAAATGTGTAAATGTGGTGCTTGAGGACATGGTTTAGTGATGAGCGTGGTAGTGTTAGGTGGGCGGTTGGACTCGATCTCAGAGGTCTTTTTCAACCATTATGATTCTATGGTTCTAAGGGCTGCTCAGCAGCATGCACTCCACTGCCACAAGGATTTCCTCCCTTCACTGCATGCAAATTGAAGCTGTCAGGCTTGGTGTTTCAGATGCTGATCTCCAGCTAAAGGTGGAGCTGCAGCTCTAAGTGCCTGTCTTTTTATCCAGTTCTTTGCTGGTTATTTCTTTGCAGAACTGAGAAGATCTTAAATAGAGATTCAGCTGAGGACTACTGATCCAGAACAGTATTTACAAGCAAAAATCTACAAGGACCAGAGAGTATCGAGCACTCACTAGAGTCCAGGCACACAAACGGATTACACTAAATTTATAAAAAGTATCTTTGCTCAGGGAAATAATTCCCCTGGGGTCAGTTCTTGTAACTAAAGCTCACAAGATCAAAAGTATAAGAACAGAAAGCAGGTTTTCCTCTTTGGAGAGTGATTCTAGTCTGCACGAATCTGAGGCCGCATCTGGAATATTGTGTCCAGTTCTGGGCCCCTCAGTTAAAGAAGGGTATGGAACTGCTTGAAAAAGTCCAGTGCAGAGCCACCAAGATGATGAAGGGGCTGGAACATCTTCCTGATGAGGAAAGGGTGAGGGAGCTGGGTCTCTTTAGCTTGGAGAAGAGGAGACTAAGGGGTGACCTCATTTATGCTTTTAAATATGTGAAGGGTGGGTGTCAGGAGGATGGGGTCAGGCTCTTCTCAGTGAAGCCCAGTGACAGGACAAGGGGCAATGCCTGTAAGCTGAAGCATAGGAGATTCTGGGTGAATACACATAGAAATGTTTTCCCAGTGAGGGTGCCAGAGCCCTGGCCCAGACTGCCCAGAGAGGTTGTGGGGGTCTCCGTCTCTGGAGATATTCAAAACACGTCTGGAAGCGCTTCTGTGTGCCCTCGTCTAGGGAATCCTTCTGTGGCAGGTGGGGTTGGACTGGATGATCTTTCAAGGTCCTTTCCAACTCCTAACATTCTGTGAATAGAGCTTAAGATTCTGGATTGGCAGTTAAGTTGTGCTCAGGTGTTAGCTGTGGCTTTATCTTCACTGTGCCTTTTCCCAGATGCTATGTGGCTCTGTAACTATGACAATTAAGTCCCAGGCGAAGAGTGCAATGTAAACAGGCTTCTCAGTCTTTTGACTATTCATCTCCATAGACGAACTCTAGAAATGTGTTGGGAATCTCTATAAAGAAAACAGTGCTTTATTTTTTAGTGCTAGTGTTTATTGTTTTACATATTGTTTATTTTTATTTGTAAACATTGATGTATTAACACCACCTTTTTTTGAGTTATGCACTTGTGGAACTCGTTGTTTTCTGGAAGTGAATGTCATGTTGTACAGTCTTAACAATGGGCAAAAAGCATAGTTTGTATGGGAAATGGTACTTGAGAAATGAAGTGTAGCAAGTGTTACTTGAGAGCCAAACAAGTCACTGTTTTGAATCCAGTATTTGTATTTCTGTATGCCTCCACATGGTTCAACTAAGTGCAAGCGAAATGAACTGTACACTGAAATGTAAAGAGAGAAGCATATTCTTTTTTCTTCAGAAGATCAATTAAAGAAGCAATAAAACAGGCATGGAGCGTGTCTGAAAAGAACATGGAGTTGCACTAGATTTATTATAATGGTCTTTATCTGAATCAATAAGCTCTGAAAGTGTACGAGAATATGACACTGCTCTTTTTTTGCTCCTCTAGTTACTACATTTATTTCTGATCCTGACCCTGATTCCTTTATATGACACAACAGTCAGTCAGAATGAAGGATCCTGTAAAAATACATTCAACTAAGAAACTTGTGCAGATACTCACTTCGGTGGGCTTGTTGTGTTTCTGAGTTTCTAGGAAGATCAAGATAGTAGTGGTAAGACCAAATTTTAAGCATATCAGTATATGTCTGTATGATGGCTAGGCCTGAATCTCAGAACATCAATTTAATGTAATGAATAATTCAAAATATAGGATAAGGAGAAATGGCCTCAAGTTGCACTGGGGATGTTCAGGCTGAATATTAGGAAAAATTTCTTCTCTGAAAGAGTTGCTAGAAATTGGCCCAGGCTGCCCAGTGCAGTGGTGGAGTCACCATCCCTGGAGGGGTTCAAAAGGTGTTCACTTGTAGCCGTGGCATTTCACAACATAGTTTAGTGGCCATGGAGGTGCTGGATCAATAGTTGGACTTGATGATCCTAGAGGTCTTTTCTAACCTTAATGATTCTATGAAAATGTAAACTCACTGAAATAGGATAAACCTTGGCAATGACCACGTAAATGTTAAACATATCACCAAAGAGTTGACGGACTAGCTCTGAGTTTTAGCTGGATGTTTATTTCCAGCTCCTAGAATAATAATTAACAACATTAACTTTGGCAGATGTATGAAAGAAATGTTATTCTTCTCTAATTGATTCCCAGTAGCTGTTTCAGTTGTCTTGAAGGTGTTGTGCTTGGTGACCACATTTTAATTAAATTTTTTAAATTATCTCCTTCAATGTTGATTTTATTCTGGTTGGTCAGAATGGCTGCAACTGGAAGGTGTTACAAAGGACAGCCCCATCTTCCCTGTGCTGGAATATGTGTTTATTCTCTGTTATCCTCTTCAGCATAAAGCCACTCATTGAAATGGTATACTTTAATGACAGCTGATGCTGTTGTTTACAAAAAGCTAATCTCAATTTTAACATCACTGGTATTTAATAAATTCAAAAACTTTCCAAATTAACAACAGGAGCATGCTGTGTTGGAGCTGTAGAAACAATAGCTCTGCTGTTTAGACAAACTGAGATTTAGGATTAAAAGGGTGGTAAGGTTAGACACTTGTTATGAAACAAGGACTATTTTATAACATTGATCGAGAATGCCAAGAATATAAATATTTCAAACTTCAAAAGTGTTTTAATATTTTTTTCAACATCAGTTATTTACTATGCTTGTGTGTAGCTGAACTTCACAGCACAGACAACTAGAACTAGTAATGGCCTTTATAATGGCTCTTGAATTTTTAGAGAAGACCTTCCTGGGGTCAGAAAACTTCAACAATAGCAGTAAGATTGAATAAACCAGAGAAGAAAAAAGTATTTATTTTGTTAAAAAGTAGCTTTCATGTTTATTTATGTATTTATCTAACTATAACATTATCTTCTTCGGAAGAAAATACAGTCACTTACTACCTCAGTGACTTCCTCTGATAGCAAGTGATATTGAATAAAGCCCTTGACAAGAAGAGTGCTCATGTATTGTTTCCACAGATAAATTACACTGCTCTGCCTTTATATCTGCTGTGATGTAAAGGAAATTTCTCTAGGTAGAGGATGTCATTTTTGAAAATTGTTGTTGCTTAGTGAAAGGGTAATAAATACATCTTTTTCTGTGAAAGATTTCCCACATGATAAAGCTTTCCTAGGAGGACTGTAGTGATGATGTCCCTTCTGCTCATATCAGCCTGTGCTGTGCTGATCTTGGCAGCAGAGATATCTTCTCACATAACAGAAGAAAACCAGAAATTTATCAGAAAATAAACGTCTCATCAGATACTTCCTGGGTGGAAGTAGAGGTGGAATTCAGGTCTCTCTTCCAGATAGACTCCCAGAAAGTACCCTTCATAGTTTGAGCACAGAATAGTGATCAATTTTAAGTCTTCTGACAGAAGGCATTGAGACACGTACCTGCTTAACCCTGCTCTCCCTGACTAGTAGAAATGGAGATCTGAGTGCTGTTTTGAAGCCAGCTTTCTAGCATATGTTGCACATGGCATGCTTCTAGTGTGTCAGGGATGTCATCCTTCATTTCCATTCTGTATGATGTTCCTTGTGTGTTTATGACATTCACATTTATTTATCAATCAGTTTTTGGCTCAAGACACTTTTTATCATGTTCTTTTCTGTCGGCAGGAGGCTTAGCAGCAGTGTTGAAACACCATTCTGGCCCTGCAAGTGGATTCACTAAGATTTCTCCAGTGCTTTCTACATATTTCACCTTTAAAAAAAAACAGTTCTATTTTTTACTGAATTTACTTTTTTTTCCCCCACAGAGCCTTCTACCATATCAAATCCATTGCTTGCCTTTAAGCTATTTATTTTTCAGTTTGCTCCATGGTACCATCTAAGCTTTATTAATGTAATTCCTCTGATGCTGTTTCCTCTCCAGCTTTTAATTATGACATTGTAGCACAATCAACAGCCTGCTGGTCTGCTTCTTAGTTGTTACATTTTGGGGAACTGCATTTCCTTTGTTGTTCACCCTGGCTTTTATCACATTGATTATTTTTATCTGGCATTTGCATGCTTTCAGGGCATACTATTCTGCCTCAAATGAGATTTTAAAAGCATTTGACACCTTAAAGGTCAGATCAGTGATTTCATATTTAGCTCAATCCAAATTATTACAAGACTAAGTCCTGGGACTCTTTTCCAGAGCTGGTTGGCACAGCTTCCAGCAAAGCTGAAAGTCATTGGAAACTTCAAATAAAATTGCATTGCACAAAAGTAGGGTCCTTAGGTTCTTTTGTTTTCTAGCAGTATTTATGGAGACCTAGACACACGAGTATAGAAAGCATGACCATGCAGCCTATAGAGTAGTGTGTGTATGTATTGAAATGTCATCTGCCCTGGCCCAGCTATGAGACGTTATGGCTGGACTGGCAGAAATAGCGATATCACCTTCCAGGGTTTCAACCAGATCTGCCCTCTGTCCACAGTAGGTCCAGGACACCGCTAGAAAATGAACAATTTAACCAAGGATGACGCTAATTGAGATGAAAATCCAAGGAGTGAGCTACTGGTGTTCTCACTCCAGTGAGAAAACTCCAGCAGCAAATCATAGAATCATAGAATCGTCAGACTTGGAAGGGACCTTAAAGATCATCTAGTTCCAACCCCCTTGCCTGGCAGGGACACCATCCACTAGATCAGGTTGCCCAGGGCCCCATCAAGCCTTGTCTTAAAAGCTTCCAGGGATGAGGCTTCCACAATCTCTCTGGGCAACCTGTTCCAGTGTCTCACCGCCCTCATAGTGAAGAACTTCCTCCTAATATCCAACCTAAATCTGCCCTCCTCTAGCTTGCATCCATTTCCCCTGGTTCTATCACTGTCCAGCCTCCTAAAAAGTCCCTCCCCAGCTTTCATGTAGGCCCCCTTCAGATACTGGAAGGCCACAATACGGTCTCCTCAGAGCCTTCTCCTCTGCAGACTGAACAACCCCAACTCTCTCAGTCTGTCCTCATAGGAGAGGTGCTCCAGTCCTCTGATCGTTCTTGTGGCCCTTCTCTGGACTCGCTCCAGCACCCCCATGTCCCTTTTGTAATAGGGGTTCCAGAACTGGACACAATATTCCAGGTGGGGTCTCACGAGTGCAGAGTAGAGGGGGAGAATCACCTCCCTCAACCTGCTGGCCACGCTTCTCTTGATGCAGCCCAGGATACAGTTGGCCTTCTGGGCTGCAAGTGCACACTGGCAGCTCATGTTGAGCTTCTCATCCAGCAACACTCCCAAGTCTCTTTCCGCAGGGCTGCTCTCAAGCCAGTCTTCACCCAGCCTGTATCGGTGCTTGGGATTGCTCTGACCCAGATGCAGGACCTTGCACTTGGTCTTGCTGAACTTCATGAGGTTGGCATGGGCCCACCTCTCCAGCCTGTCCAGGTCCCTCTGGATGGCATCCTTCCCCTCCAGTGTATCAACCAGTCCACACAGCTTGGTGTTGTTGGCAAACTTGCTGAGGGAGTTCTCGATGCCACTGTCCATGTCACTGACAGAGATGTTGAACAAGACTGGTCCCAGTACTGATCCTTGAGGGACTCCACTTGTCACTGGCCTCCACTTGGAC
>VWZX01008356.1:4550198-4575249 GCA_013399015.1 Galbula dea | reverse complement strand
TCATCATGCTGGAAGTGGAAAAAGGGCCAAACATGAGGATAATCTTAAGAGGTTTCAGGAGAGGAAGGTGAAGAAGGATACATGATTTAACAGATGGAGACAGCCTGTCAAAAGGGCAGGAGACTTGGAGGGAGTTCAGAGAGCCAGAGGGAGGTGTGGAAGATGAGACTGGTGAAGAAAGACCAACAGGAGCAAGTCTGCTCCATCTAGAGAAATGATGCACAAGGGAGACATAATCACCTGCAGATATCCAGAGAGGAGTTACAAAGCAGCCAATTTTCAAATAGTAGACCTGATCTTTAAAGAAACCAGTAGAAGAGAATGAGGGTGGAATAAATAACTGATTTATTATCCCATCTTTTTCTGCAGCAGCAGCAACATGACTGCATTTTCTTCCTTGAGCTTCTCCTCTCCACCTCCTGAATCATCAAGTCAGGGCAGCACTTCTACAACTGAGTCTCTTCTATGATACAAGAGGTTTTATAGAGCTGCTGGTCACCTCACACAGCTGCTGTTTTGGACAGATACTACTGCTCAAGGGCTTACCAAGCCCTGTTTAAAATGGCCGAGATCAAGGTGGAAGACTATTTTGAGACAGTGGGTAGCAGGCAGAGGACTTTCCAGGCCAGGACCATATTTCAATGAGAAATAACAGGACCTCTGTTTGTTTTCCTGGAACCAGGAGTTCATGCCTTACACAGCAGTTTTCTAGAGTCCTCAGAAATTCAATTCTGAGCTTGCTTCAAGTAGCTATTGGGCTCCACTTTGTTGTGAGGTGGGACCCACCAAACCCTAGATTAGTCTAGATTATGAGCATATTGGCATTTTCCTATGCCAATAAATACCTTCATCCTTTTCAGTCTGCAGTTCATGCCCCCTTCAGCTTTGCCTCTGAAATCTCCTTTGCCCCAGCTATCTGCCTGTGTGCCCTGCAAACCCTCCTGCTGCCTTTCCCAGGCTCCTCAGAAGGGGCAAAGCAGACAGGAGGAAGGCAAACCAACTCAGTCTTGTCAGGAAATAACAACTAACATAGCTGATGAAAATACTTTCTGTACAGTAAGTGCTGTAACAATTAGCTTTACCAGGCAGCCTGATCAACCCAGGTCTCTTCAGCAGCACACCAGCTGGAAAGGTTGCATTTTCTCCAGCAGTCTCTCATTCTTTGGTTGCATGGACATCAGAGGAACTCCTCTCTTCTCCACAGCACCCACAAAAAGACAAAAGCAGCTGATTGTTCCTCCTGGACCTTAAAAGGAGTAGGGCAATTGCTGTAATGGATCCCACCTGAGTCTGCTGGGTGGGACCCATGCTCCTCAGCACCACATCAACACATACCTTATAAGCCTCCAGGGATGGTGACTCTATCATTTTCTTCACAGTCTGTTCTAGGGTTTGACAGCCCTTTCTGTGAATAAATTTTTCCTGGTGCCCAGCCTAAACCTCCCTGATGCAACTTGAGGCCATTTGCTTTTGTCCCATTGCTTGGGAGAGGAGACTGATCTCACCTGGATGCAACCCTCTTTCAGGTAATTACAGAAAGCAGTAAGGACTCCCCTTAGCCTCCTTTTCTCCAGGCTAAACATCCTCGGTTTCCTCAGCTGCTCTTCATGAGACTTGAGCTCTAAAACCTTTGTTGCCCTTTTTTGGGCATGCTCCTCAATGTCCTCCTTGTAGTAAGGGGCCCAAAACTGAACCTGGTGTTTGAGGTGTGGCATCACCAAAGCTGAGTGCAGGGGGACAGTCACTTTCCTACTCTTGCTGGCCATGCTATTTCTGATACAATTCAGGGTGCTGGTGGCCTTCTTAGCCACCTGGGCACACTGCTGGCTCATCTTCAACCACTGTCAACATCACTTGATCCCTTTCTGCTGGGTTCCAGCCACTCTTCCCCAAATCTGTAGTGTTGAAAGTAGGGCCTGGGGCTTTCTCTCCTGGCAATAGAGGCATTTAGGTAGAAAAGGTAGAGGTAGAAGATTAAAGACTGGGTTAATTTCTTTAAGATCTCAGATCCTGTGAGAGGAGGTCAGATAAATGCTTTGATTGCATAGCTCTCAAAGAGTGCATGTGTGAAATAAGAGTCATGTTGGTATTTGGCTAATGATGCCTGTTAAATTACCCATACAACAGAGACAACGGTTACAGGTTGCAGCAAAGCATAAAGATGACTCTTTTCTTTTTCCTTTTCTTTCCTGTTTCCCTTTGACTTCTCCAGATTTTTCCACCATGTTTGGGAAGAAGAAGAAGAGGCTGGAAATTTCTGGCCCTTCAAACTTTGAGCATCGAGTTCACACTGGCTTTGACCACCGGGAGCAGAAGTTCACGGGGCTGCCTCAGCAGTGGCACAGCCTGCTGGCGGACACGGCCAACAGGCCCAAGCCTATGGTGGATCCCTCATGCATCACTCCCATCCAGCTCGCGCCTATGAAGGTACCGTGCAAAGGCACCTTTCCATCTCCTAACCTACCTTTGATTGCCTGCAGCCTTAATGAAATAGTGGCTGTGCTGGGAGGCAGGCATGTCTGGGGAGTGTGCAAGTACAAAGAGAGCTGCAAATGCAAATATTGAATAGCAGAGCTGCAAGGAAAAAGTCTTCGATGTATCAAAGTTGTACGAGTGTCCCAGAAGAGTGTGAGTCACAGATTGGCAGGGACTGTGTTTTCACACTCCTGGGCTGCAGAAGAAAAAGCCACAAGTCCCAGTGGAGGCCCAAAAAGATGCTCTTCTGCAGCATATAAAGCTCCTTGATAATTAATTCTAAAATGATGCTTTAAGCAAAGGCAGTTTGGAGCAAGGGAGAGAGGGAAAAGTATAACAAAAGAAAAAAATTTAACTGCTTGTTCAGCTGGGCAAGGAGCCCAGGGAGGGGTCTTGTTGCCCCTCACCACTGCCAGGAAGGGGTAGTGCAGGTGGTGGAGCTGAGCTGTTCTGTGGGTGGTAAAATGGGGGGAAACAGCCCCAGGTTGTGGCTTGGGAGGTTCAAGCTGGACAGCTGTGAAGAAAGCTTAGCTCAAAGGATAGAGCAGTGCTGAAAAGGGCACTAGTGCAGCTCTGAGATCCCTGTGCTTTGAGGCTCAGGATTCTGGGAGACAAATTTGCCCTGATTTAGCAGCATCTCTGGGATTGCACATCCTAACATCTTAGTAAATCACACTGGTGTAGTGGTGTTAGCCTCTACCCTGCCAGCTACATACATCTCACTGTCATGCAGCTGAAAATAAATGTAGGGTTTCATCTTCATGTGGATTTTTCTGCAGCAAGGGAAAGTCACATAATCCTGAAAGCACAGACCCTGTGTTTATATTTGATAAGTGCTCTTTGCTAAATATACATTTACTGCCTGACACTCATCACTTGCTGATCAGGACTGCTGAGGGTTGTTACAGAACAAAGGGGATAAAACCAAGTCTTGATTTTTGCAGTAATAAAATATCTTATTGTATAACAGAGGCCCAGAATAGTGAAGGAAAAGGTAGGCAAACCTTTTCCTGCTAGGAGAGGAGAGCAACTTTGTTACACAGCCCTTCTTAACACCAAAATATCCCTGGGTATTTTGACATGAATGTATCAAGATGTTTTTAAATGGAGGGAGAAAAGAAAATCAGTATACTGTCTTGCAGCAGTACTGTCTCTTTTCTGCAGTTGTGGAGTCATGAATCCATAAGTTTAGAAAGTTCTACCATATGTTAGCTTTCTGAGCACCATACAGGCAGCACAATTCTGGGTCTGGCCTGCAAATGGACATATGCATAGCTTGGTTCACATGCAGAGCACCACTGAAGCAATACACACTGCAGGGAGTGAAGGAACAAGCCCCACAGCAGCAATTGCCACATTTTCAAGTGTTTCAGATAACTTGTTATTTCCACTAAATTGTCAATTCTTGCTTTTCTCTCTGTGTATCAGAGGTCTACATAGGTCTATATGTGTGCATGTATCAAGGACACACTTCAGGACTAAACCATCCTGTGCCATAAGGGAATGGGGCTAGGAGCCAAAATGCAGCTTCAAAGCTGAGCTCATTCTTCCATTGTAGCCTTGGGCCACAGTGGTCCTTAAAGCACCTGTGTATCCCATGACACCTTCCCAGGGTGCACATCCTGGGGACAGGATACCTGCAGCCTGGTCCCAGTCTTAGTAGTGACCATGGGGCTGAGCACAAACAAGGCCATCTGCAGGGGGACACCCAGGAAGGGTTCTCTGCAGAGATGGAGGAGTCACATTTGGAAGCAGAATAGCCAAATTGCAGTTAATTGCATGCCACTGCTCTGAAGGTGTAGTTAGGTGGGGAAATGGAGTTAAGACTGAAGGGTTCAAGGAATTGTGCTGTCACCCTCCAGTTACTTTCCCTATCTAAGACTTAATTACAGGCTATTGAAATAAGCCTCCATAATAGTGCTAGGAAGAACAGATTAGTTTTAATAGCAACTAAGAGGCATTGATTGTCATCTGAGAATTTGCTTTTAATGCTATTGCAAGATACCATTTTACTGTATATTTATCAAGAATTAACATGCCTTGTTTGGATATAGCTTAAATTATGGAGAGAAACTGAGTTGTGGCCACTTTAAAACTAAGAATGTTTCATGTTGCTAAACTAGTTCAGCATCATCATTTAATTTAGATGAATTTTTTATGTATGTACATGCACAAGCACTTTTAGTTCTGTGGAAAGGTTTTTGAGGCACAGAGGATTTCATAACATCAGTGAGAACTGAAGATTTAAAACACACATGCAGTTGGAATGCACTGAGGTGTAGCAGAGGAAGATTCCTAAGTCTGTCCTGAGTCACAGGATTAAGTCAGGCTGAGACATTTGGCCAGAGTGAGTTCATGCTGTGGTTTCAGGTCATACAGCAGCTCTGTAACTCCACTATTTTGCACTCCTACATTTATTCTCCACTTCATTACTTCAGTGTTGACTACCTGTATGGTGTGAGGCAGAAGCCTTGCTGCTAATAGGTGCTGCTTCATGGCTGAAGAGTAGCACAGATCATAGAGGTAGGCTTTGAGAGCACCAATCTTGTTTTTAAGACAGAACTGGTGTCTGCTTGCTTTGGGCTTCACCCAGAGCTGAAGCAGAGAAAGGGACTGACTTTTTCCTGACTTGGGTAAGTTTTGCAGCTTTCCCAGTTAGTGGTTTGCTTGTTTCTCAGTCTGCAGAGCAGATAGGATCTGATGTTATGTGGTACATCCCTTTAGGTAAAACTAATAAGTGAGAACTATTCTCACAGCTCCATCTCTATTCAAAGGCAGCAGCAGCAGTGATGAAGAGGCAGTGCCCCGGGCTCCCAAACATCCTGGGGGATGTCATTGCCCTGCCTCTGTGTTGGCTGGGATGAAAGGCTTGCAGTGCTTTTGCAGGCAGGTGGCAGTGGCTCCTCACAGTAATCTGAGTGTTGGAATCCAAACCTGAGCTGACTATACAAATTCATTCATTTCAAGTACAAGGAGAGACAATAGTGGGATTCCCCTTCTCAGTGTGAGTGACCCAGATGCCAGCAGAGCATTGTGTGTTTTAGAGGCTGACATGAGTCACAAAAACACAGCAGAAAATGTCATGAAAAATAGAAGGTGACAGTGATCTTGATAGGTTTGGGGTGTGCAGACAGTGGGGCTTGAAAACAGGCTGATTTTTCACTGGAAACATCTCTGCATGAAAAATGTGGCCCTTTTGTGTCTTCCTGTACTTAAAATAGGCTTCATGGAGTCTGAGATCCTGATGCCAGAACTCAGTCTTCTTGCTACCAGCACTCTGTAGTCATCCTGTGTGTACTTGGAGCTCGTGGTTGGTGTGTTTGCCCTCAGCACACAATAAGCTTGGCCTGTCATTGCTGTTATGCTATGCAGGAGCTTCAATTTGTCACCCTTGGATTTTTGGAAAGCTTCAGAATCAATAACTAAGCAAATGCATTGTCCTTAGGCAGCAAAACTCATTCTTCATGATTTCTCTGCTCTGCTCAAAATATTAGGAAAATAAACACCAGAACCCTTATTTTGGGGATTCTTGCCAAAAGAGCTTAGCTTTGGCTTTGTAAAGATGCTCTGTTAAGCTGCTTGAATGTTTGCTGCTGTCAGTGGGAGCAGGATGGCACTGAATGACTTGTCAAAAGTCACTGGTTTGTTAAAATCCCTTCTGATGTTTCCCAGTGCAGTGAACAGTCACTTCTGTCAGTTACTGGAGGAAAAAAATGCCATTTGTTTCTGAGAAAACCACCACACTAGGGTTATTCTTCAGTTGTTTGTGCTGGTACATGTGTGAAGTCTCTGTCACTTCGCTTTTGTTAATGTTTTGGGTAGTCTCACCCACCCTCACTGCCAGCAAGTTAAGGTACCCAATTTGAGGATGATATGGTGGAAGGCTTGTCCTTGAGGAAGGTGGCTCTTGATTATTTGGGTGGCCAAATACATAGTGGCATCAAGAGGACTGAATCCTTCCTGCTGGGACCTGCACATATCCTTCTCTCCTGAGCACAGTGCAGTAAATCCAGCCATGCTCATGTGGTGGAATCTCATGTTTCCTGAATTGTCTCCCCCTTTTTCTTCCCTCAAAAACACAGGGTGTACAGGGATGAGAGTTTTTTGATATCTGCCATGCACTGAGATGAACATTAGCACTCTTGCTGATGCAGAGTGGTCAGTGTTCAGGCAGCAGAGTGAGATCCTCAGCTTGACATTGATGCTGTAGTGTGGGCAAAATGGAAGGAGCCTCTTCTGTGCTCTGTGGGTTCAGCTGTCTTAAAAGTAGAGGAAACATCATCTTTTCCATCCCTTCACCAAAATGCCCTTGAATGCCTCACAGCATATTAATTGGGTGCATGTTAACTTGAGATGCCCATTACTTGTGCCATTAACCTGCAGCAGTTCATTTGGCTGCTGTCCTGCAATGTGTGAGTGCTGCAGGGCAGAGAATGTGTGTCACAGGCTTTTCTCTCACCCTCATGTTTCACAGGTCTGATCTATATGTTTTTAGTTTTGCTCACTTTTACTTCTCAAACCTTGACCCTGATCCTGGCAAGCTTTTAAAACTTTCCTAAGCTTCTGTTGCTGTATTTCAGCCTCTCTACTACACAGGGAAAAAATAATCAGAAAATGAGTTACTAATCATGGCCCTTTTAATAACTCTGACATGAAAATCAAAGCTTCTGTTTACTGTGCATGTTGACAGAAGGAAAAACAGGTATTTCTCTTGCCCATCCTGCCTGGCCTCTGAAAGTATTTCCAGCAGTGAAATTCAAGCCTTGTTTGAGGTATTTTTTTTCCCTACATTTTACACCCTTTCCTTGTGTAGATGGAGGACACTGAGCATTTGTACAGAGCTGTGCTCAGCAGTGCTGAATGGCCAAACACCTCAAACAGGAGAGGTGAGGAGGGGTCCTTGTCTGGGCTTGAGTGGTCAGAAATGTCCAGCTCTCATTAGGTCACCCCCAGCCTTCTCTTCCCATGTGGAGTTGCACAGGGGAAATACCTGAGCAGGAAGAAGGGGATTTTGAAATAAAGACCTGCTCAAAGGCTTTGCCCACTGCTTGGGGACAGATGAACAAAGCAGTGGTTGTCCTAACCTCTCTTCCTCACCCTCCCAATTTTTACCTCTCCTTGATAGCTTCTTCTTTTTACTTATTCCTCCCATGGTACCTCTATAGATGGGACAATCTGAAGCCCTAGTTCTTGTTTGAAGAAGATTGGCTCCCGCCCCACGAGGATGCTGTGGATCCACAGTGCTGCTTTTGCCAGGACAAGATGCCAGCATCTCATGGCCCTTCCATGTAACTGCATCATGAAAATGCATGCTTAATAACTCAGGTTTCCTAATTACTTGGTTTGCAGTCACACATTGGGCCTGGCATATGTCACATAGGAGGAGAGAAGGTAGAAGGGGTGCCTCCAGAAAGGGTAAGAGCCAATACCTTGCAGCACAGGAAATTCTGGGCAGAAGGAAAATGCTTTGTCAGCAAGCGTGGTTGAGAAGTGAGACAGCAGCCGAAAACATTGTGGGATCTCAGCCTTTGGAGAAGGCAAAATTTGATGGACAACACACTGAGAAGCCTGGCCAGCCTTTGACCTTAGCCCTACTCTGAGCAGGAGGCTGACATAGATGTCCTGCAGAGGTCCCTTCCAACCTCAGTTCTTCTGTGATCATCTTCATCTACAAGTGACAGCAGTCAGATTTGCATTGTCCTGGAAGTCAGCCCCGCTTCCCATTTATTGTGGTCACTCAGCAGGTTTGTATGTGATGCTGCATGGTGGCAGCAGAAACTGCAGCAACAAATTTATGTAGAAGTTATTCCTTTCAAAGGGATAATGCTTCCCTTTTGAGGGCTATTTGATTTACCCCGTGTTGAAGTGACAACACTACTTCAATTAACCTCCAAGCGCTTCCGTACAGCTATAATCCAAATACGCCACCTAGTGGCCACGGATGTGTCTTACTGCCCCCTTTGCTTGGTGTGCAGAGCCAAGCTGCCAGTTCTGTGTAATCTTGCAGGAAATCTTATCACTGCACAAAGAAAAATCAACCACAGTACAAATAACTGCGAGAAGTACACAGCTCAGAAGTTTTTTTTGTCGTTTCTGTCTCTAGGTTAATATGTTATCATGTATGCTGCATTGTACAGAGGAAACTTTTGCTTTTATTTCTCATTGGCTGATTTCAGAAAATTACAGGGTTTTATGTAAGATCTTTAGAAGGTTATTGGCACTGCCTGTGAAGTTGAGTTTGAGAAGAGAGAAATTCCTGAGTGACAGAATAGGAAGAAATTTTTCAGATGAGTAGTTCATTTTATGGAAAATACAGTTTCACTGGAAAGAGTGTCAGCTAGAAGAGAATACAGTTTGGAGAGCAGAAATTGTTTGTTTCAGGGTTTTCTGTTGAAATATTGAAATATCTCAGTTTCAAAGATCAAAGCAGCCTTGGATGTGAAGTCCCCCAGGAAGGAGCTTGAAGCCAGGGCTGTTTCAGCAAGTTGTCTTCTGGCACTACTGTGGTGGGAGCTGACTGTCCCTTGTCACTGAGGGACCCTGGGCAGGGAGGTCAGGGTGAGGTGAAAAACTGCCCAAGGACAAAAGTTAGGAGAGAGGAGTGCTAGTGCTCCAGTAATGCTAGTTTTTCCTTTCCTTGCAGCCTCCTCAAGTCTTTTTCATGCCCATATCAACATACATTTGGTGACATTAATATGTCATCATCTCTGTCCAAAGTACACTCACTGGTGCATGTTTTTTTTTTTCACTACAGTGTCACACTGGCAACTTAAGAGTCATAAAATGAAGCCAAGCTCAGTGTTTAATAGGCATTTGGACAATGCCCTTAATTAACATGCTTTAACTTGGTCTGCCCTGACTTGGTCAGGCAGCTGGGCTAAATGGTTATTGTAGGTCCCTTTCAACTGAAATAGTCATGTTCTATTCTATTCTATTCTGGAAGCACCTCTTCTCAGGGTGCTTTTAACTGATGCATTTTCAGGTTTTCTTTATAGTTCTGAAGTTCTGGCTTTCTGAACAGCAAAGTTCCTGATCTGCTTTTTAAAAGCACCTCTTTCATTTTATCATAGAAACATAGAATGGCTGGGGTTGGAACAGACCTCAAAGATCATCTAGTTCCAACCCCTCTGCCATGGTAAGAGATGACACCCACTAGATCAGGTTGCCCAGGGCCTCATCCAACCTGGCCTTGAAGTCTTACAGGGATGGGGCATCCACAACCTCTCTGAGCAACCTGTTGCAGTGTCTCACCACCCTAACAGTGAAGAACTTCCTCCTAGTATCTAATCTAAATCTACCCTCCTCTAGTTTATATCCATTCCCCCTAGTTCTGTCACTACCTGACATCCTAAAATGTCCCTCACCAGCTTTCTTGTAGGCCCCCTTCAGTAGAATTTCAGCACTGCACTAAGGCTTAAAGTGCATCACTTTGCCCCTCTGCCTTGGAGAGGTGATAATCAGTTACCTGCTGATCGTGTCGCTCATTTAAAAGGTCCCTGACATCCCCAAAGTGCTTGTGCTACCTGTACCCTACTCCTGCAGATACTTGCAGGGAGGCTTGTATCTGCATCTGAGTGGTCCCTCTGAGCTCATTGAGCTCTTCCCTGGAGTAGTTGGGAGTTTGCTGTCTGCAGGGTGGAGATCTAGGGATGTTTAGAACTCTTTCATCATCTGAGTAAGCTTTGTGCATGCAGCAGTTGGTGTTGATTTGAAGTAGTCTGTTCACATGAGAAAGGAATTACTTTACCTGGGCCTGCAGCAATAATAAACAGTGGGTAAAAGTAGTTTCTCCAGTACAATTAATAAAATAATGTTTTAAAATGCTATTTGCATCAGCATTGTGATTTGAAGTAATATTGGCAGAGGAGGAATCTTGCAAGGGCAACTTTTAGTTCTATTAGTGAAAGCTTACAGAGGTAAGCAGAACTTTGCAATACAGTAAGTAAAGATTGAAAGTAAATTTAGAGTTCATGGTCTACATCTACTGAGGCAGACCAGGCTGTTTTAGAGCTCAAGAAATACCTTAACCTGTAGCTCTGCACATAAAAGGGGCAAATTCTCAGTGTCAGCTTTTCAGAAATTGAATCTGGTCTCCTCTAGGAATACTAAACTGGGAATAGTCTGCAGGTAGTGCTGTGTAACCTGAAATGAGCCAGGAATTAGATCCTGAGCAAGGACAGTTGTAATCAGGTTCTTTTTTTAATGTGGAAGTTAGTCCCTGAGGACAAATAACACAGGAAACTGTACCAGAAGCTCCTCTTACTGCTTGTCTGCCCTGATAAATGAGCCACACTCCCAGGTTGCTGCCTGGAGGTGAAGGGCTCTGGGTCCATCACTGCTACCCTATCTGTTGTTTTCTTGTCAGTCATTTAGACAAACTTTTTGCCTCCAAAACTTTTCCTGCTCTGACCCATAAGATCTCTGAGGCCAGAAGCAGGATTTGGGGCAGGTGGAGGTGCTTCTGTGATGGTACATTCCTTCTGGTTCCTGTACCATGGCAGCGATGCCCCTTAGGAAAGCATGGCAAAGAAATGATAAAGTGTAAGGAGCAAATGCTTTCCAAAGTAAAAATGTAGAAAGGCTGAATGTGTTTCACCAGGCAGATAGTCCAGGGAGCTTCCCTTGCCTGAGGAAGCTGCTGATGTAAAACATGCCAAGAAATTTCTTATTTGCATGGGCTGGCCAAACCTCCACTGGCACAGCTGAAATCCCTTAGGTACAAAGCTGCATTGATAGAAAATCTGCTCTTTTCGTCGGTGGGCAGCAGTGGGCAACACTAGGTGGCAGTAAGGAATCTCTGGAAATATCTCCCTGCAGGAGAAATGCCGACCCGTTCAGCTTGAGCATCCTGATGGCATTCGTGGCAGGTAGACGTTTTAGCCCACTTCAGAAGAGCTCTAGGGGCAGAGTTTCCATGCACAGTGGTCACACAGCATTTGCACTAGGGCAGTGTTTGCTACTTCTGTTTCCATTTAACTGTGCAGTGGCAATAATCATTCAGTAATTATACATTCTGCATATCTCCATGGTATCTTTGTCCCTAAGTCCCCTGATAAACTTGTTTTGGTCCATACTGATTGCAGTCCCATTAAATGATATTCTATATTATAACCCAACAGCCAAGTTTATTCATCCCAGCAGAGTTTAACTCAAAAAGAGTAGTAGGATCAGGGGGAAAATAATATTGCCAAGAAGCTCACTTTGACTCCAGGTGTAAATGTGGGTTTTTTCTGTCTTCTGCTCTGACACGATCTGGGCTTTGGTGGCTCTCAAAGAATTGGAAAGTGCTTTCCTGCTCTTTCTTTCCTGTCTTCCCCTTCACACAGGATCCAATTACACTAGACAAGTGCTGTCTATTACAAAGGAACAAGGCTGGCTTGCCTGCAGAGTCTTCTTAAATGCCTTTTCCTTCTTCCCAGCTTTCTGTGCTGTCCAGAGGGGTTGGAGGAAGGGAAGGGAACAGCACTTTGTCAGGCAGATTAATTTATTAAGCATGTCAGGACCAATCTGCCACTGGGGACAGAGTGCACTTGGCAGTGGTGCAGCCCAGCAAATCAAATCAAATCAAGATTACCCTAGAAGTGTTTCAGCAGTTTGTTGTAAATGAGATGTTGTGGTGCTGTGCCCAGTATTGCCTCTGCAAGTTACTCTGCTGCAGAGCATCCTCCCAACTTTTCTTCCTTGGTTTGTTCCTTTCAGGGAGGTGTTTGCTTTGCACTCCTTGTTTACAAGAGTGAATAATTAAAACATAAGCTCAGGAAGCTCCTCATGTCTTTCCTCTTACCTGCCTTGTCAATTTGATCTAACCATTAGATTTCTGCTTAGAGCACTCCTTGCTCTTTGTCCACATTTGCAAGTGAAAATCACAGAATCACAGAATGTTAGGAGCTGGAAGGGACCTCAAGAGATCATCTAGTCCAACCCCCCTTCACAGCATCCCTCAGTTGGACTTAGTACCAGTTACTTAGGGCATTCCTATTGCTGCAGTTCCTGTTTAATAGCTGTCCCTGAGAAAGAAAGCTACCATACTTCATTGGCTGAAAGAATACAACTATTTACAATGCATATGAAGTTATTTTGTGTTTTTGTGTGAGTCCATAGTACTCAGAGACATCAGTCAGATTACAAAGCATACCTTATGTGTGTGTGGCAAGGAGCACACTGGTTTAGTAAAGAACCTTGAAACTTCCTCAGTGTTTCTAGAGCTGTGGGACTGAGGCATTTTTCAGCTCAGCACCAGCTGCATGGTGATTTCTCCTGCTGTAACTTGATGATCCCTTCCCTGCTGGCATGGCCACACACATTATCCTACCCTTCCTGAGTGTGTGATTCCCAAATATGCAGGGCTGTGATTGCAGTGACTGTCTTGACACTGACTGGTACTTTGCTGGGCTCATGGGAGACAAAACCCATCAATCTGCAGAGCTCCAGCTGCAGGGCACTTGGGACTGAGGCACTCATCAGCATCATCTTCTGCTCACTGCCTTTGCCTGGTGATTTATGAAGTGGGAAGGTAATTCACAACCCTGTGCCATGACTTGCAGAGCACAAGGAGCTTCTTGAGCTGGCCTCCTCTCTATATGCTCTGAAACAGAAACAGTGACTTTGTCTTCAAGCATCTGCAGTATATGAAGCCTCCCTCACTGTGGTAAGCAGCAGTGAAAGTGATACAGTTTAAATTGTGTCCTCAAAATTATCACACTGGCAAAACCCTCATTTTAATTAAAAGCAGGGAGATGACTGTGACCACAGCAGGGTGACCCAAAAGCCTCTGCCCTCCTAAGCAAGTGTCCCACTGCCAGACCTGTCAAATGAAGGCAATTGCTTCCCTAGTGTCAAATTTTATCATACTGGAATTTAACTTATTTCAGAAAGCTCAATCAAACTGCAGCCAGAGATCTTTCACTGAGGGGAAAAAAGTGCCAGGATCATTACTGGGGTTAATGCTTCATCAACCTTGCATTTGTTAATGGGCATGTTTAGGGCATGGGGGGAACCTCATCTGGGTAAATGTCATCTGAGCTGCAAATACAGTTTATGCTGCAGTGTGACTTCATGGGTTACAGACTGTC
Source organism: Galbula dea (assembly GCA_013399015.1). Lineage (NCBI taxonomy): Eukaryota > Metazoa > Chordata > Aves > Piciformes > Galbulidae > Galbula > Galbula dea. The sequence continues at coordinate 4,561,702 of VWZX01008356.1, read as the reverse complement.
CCTCTCATCAGGCTATTTTAACAGGTGGTGGTGGTCAAGGGCTAACTGCATTCTCCATGGTGGCAGTCAGTAGCCCTGGACTGCAGTAGTTGTTACAATAAATGTTCAGGGTAGTGAACCAGACTGAAATGAAGGAGCATTGTCTATTACACCATCCCCCCAACTGCAAGGCCTCTCTCCCCATGAAAATTCCACACCACACCCTTCTGGCCCCCAGGATAAAATCTGCAGTGGTGTTGTGTGCCTTGGTTGTTGAAGGACTTTTTTGTTTTAAATGCATTTCAGCCCTGGGAATAGAATCACAGAAGCCTAGAGTTGTTTTGGTTGGAAAAGGCCTTTAAGGTCAAGATCAACTGTTAACCCAGCACTGCCAGGTCACCACTAAACCATGTCCCTCAGCACCACATCTATGCTTCTTTGAAATACCTCCAGGGATGGTGGCTTAGATACCTCATGGGAAGAGGCAGGTGACAGAGTCTTGTGCCCCTGGTTGTACCAGGTGGCTCTATTGTGTAAAGGTCATGTTTGGACTGGGGGTGCAGAGACCTACTACTCCTCCTCACCCAGCTGAGGCATCCAGCACTGGTGAGATATGCAGAACTTCACTAGGAGGGAACTGTGGGGTACCAGAAACAGTTTTTTATTATCATTATTATTTTTATGAGAAGAGTGAGAATAGATATAGCATTGGGAAGGAGTTCATATCAGTAATGGTATATAAACTCTGAGCCTTCCAGGTGTAAACAAAGCTCTAAATTACAGGCTCCAGGAAGAGCTGTTGTGACACACTTTCCTGGCTGTGGAGTATTCCTTGTGTCTAACTCTGAGTAATAGCCATTTTGTAGACAGGCTGTAGATCAAAACTGGAGCAGATCCCCTAGGACTCTACCAGAGGATGCAGAGTGATAAATGACATGTCATCCAGCACCATTTCTTACTATGTATCTGATGAGTTTCTGTTGCAAATGCAGCACTTCTTTATCACTCACACAACCTGTAGCATCTCTGATTCTTACTCAGGATGAAGCTGAGTGGTCCCATAGTGAGAAGGTAGCTTTTGGTCATCAGCCATTGGAGACTATGGGCATGTCTTTATCTCCCATCTTCCCCTTTGGGCCTGGTCCTTGTGTCAGCCTTCAAGATGGCAGCTCAGGGCTAAAAGGTAGCCTCACAAAGAAGGGGAAGGAGCCCACCTCATGTTGGCCCTGGGCTGCTGAAAAAAGCAGGTTTTTGCTGCATGCCTGTGGCCATCTTCTGGAGTTTTGAGGATCTTCAGTTATTTTGAGCTCCTCTAAGGACTTTGCTTGGTCTGAGATGGCACAGCCTCTTCTCCTGGTGAGAACAGATCAACTGCAGACCCCTGACACCTCTTACACCTTTGGCTGGCTGCAGCTTTAAAACTCTCAGGGAAAGCCAGAGTTTTCCTTCTGGCATGATGACAAGGATCAGTTCTTCTCCCCAGTGTAGTGCTGTTCACATGCCTTGTGCTGAGGAGTAAGATGTAGTGTCATGAACATAGCTTCAAATACTTCGAATGTCTTGCAACACCAGAAGATAAATTACTAGCATGTCCATCACTTACCCTCAGATTCCTTTAACCAGCTGTGCTTTATGCACCTTTTCTTAAGAAAAAAATTGATTTTCAGATATACAGAAGCTGGGCTTTTAGGTTCTGCATAATGCAGATGAGGAGATACACTGTTCAGAAGCAAAATCAGAGTTTAGATTGGCTGTTTGTAAGGGTGACATTTCCTTAATAGACCTTTCCTTAAGCCCTGCACATCACAGAGATTTTAAATCCTCATTGACTTCTGAAAACACAGCTCTAGGAGGACAAAGGATGATATATTCATAACGAGTCTGTAAAGTATAGTAGTTTGAAAGACAATAAATGCAAGGTCATATTAGGGCAAAACAGTTAATTACCCACTTCATTATTGTCAAGGTTAATACAGCATTTGAGCACAGAAGCTGTTTTTCATCTCCTTTTGGAAACAAGGCAAGACAGCATTTCTTACAGACAGATCCATTATAGCTTATCACTGGAGGACAGACTGCTGCTGAAACACCATGAAGGATGTCTACTGTCACCAGACTCCAGAGCAAATGCCAAACCTGTCCAGAGAGCAATGGAAATGAAATGACAGCTACAGCTCCAGAGTACCGTGCTTTAATTCACAGAGATTGCACCCCATTGATTTTAATGTATGACAGGAAGGGTAGCATCAAATTCACCAACACTTCTTCAGCCCTTGATGATCATTGATCCCTCCAAAACTGTACAATGTGCTGAAAAAAAGTCCTTTAATAAAGGTGGGATGTGGACTGTAGCAAATCTCATCTTTCCATGGGGAACCCAAGTGAAGACTGTGCCTGTGGTAGAGCTCGAGCTCTGCTTTTCATGCCTGCCTGGGGTGTTGGACAGGTTTCCAGTACCTCATCTCCAGAGACAGAAACAAAGAGCTCAGAAATCTTAGTCCATCAGCCTTTGTGAATAATGCTTTGCTTCCAACTGGAGGAGTTTTGAAATAAAAGTAATTGGGCTCCAAATTTTTAAAGTTAAGGAATTTTCTTTTTTTGGGGAATTTTTTGGAAAGACAAGTGGGGCTTTTTTTCATTTATAAAGCCTTTAAAATGGCAAAAAGTAGTTTAGTTCCTGTGAAACTAATTCACAGGATAACATGTGTTTACATCACTTTGGGTGTACCCTTTGTCTGTTACATTTTCCTCAAGGTTTTTGGTTTGCTTTTTAAGTTAGAGCTAGAATTTCCCATCTTTGGTGATTCTTGCTGTTGCATTTCAGTCCTAGGGGTTTTCCCTCTGCTCACCAATGCAGCACACAGCCTGGTGATGCAGTAACTGGATTCTGTGCTCCCAAAGTAAGACTCCCCCATCAGCAATCCAGACATTGAAGTCATACCTTTGAACCTGGGTACTTCTGGCCCTGGTGCCAACATTGGGCTTTTGGGTTTGGGGATTTGGGCTGTGGTTATGGCAGTTCTCAATCTCAGGCTTCTTTCTGCATCTACTGTGCTTCCCAGGAAAGCTGCAGGTGCTGATAAGCTCCCAGCACACACGTTTTCTGTTGTAAGTGACTTCAGGGCAGGTTAACATGGCACAACATATGTTTCATTCTTTGTAACATCTTTGATTTTACTTTTTAATTGTTGATGCTCTGTGAGCATCCTTACAGAGCAGTTACTCTAACTGCTCTTACAGAATGATATCTGCTTTGGGATATTTCACTCATTTTTAAAGCCTTTTGAATTGCCCTGCCTACCTGGAAGGTGCCCACTGCTCACATTTGTGTTTAAACTTCTTAAGTGCTAGTCAGAGAGCAAAATGCTTGACAATATAGATTATTTCACAGGGTCTCAGTGAAACAATTCCTAAATTATCTGCTTTATGGACACTACTGTTCTTTTGATAGGAATAACACTGGGTGTTTGCTTGGGGGTTAAAAAAGAGCTGGTCTAGGCTGTCTGGTGTAGCCAGAGGGGCATCTCCCCAAGGTGAATGTCTTTCCAGATAAAGGAAGTGCTAAATTTAAAAACAAGCCAAAGAAATATAAATATTGTTGTTGTTATTAGTAATAAATAATTCTTACAAGTGATAATAGTAATAATTGTTATCAATAGTGACAAAGCACTGACTGTTCTGTGGGAGATGTGCCTCTGGGATAGGTAGGTTTTATGCTGGCTTTGTGCTGACTCTTAATTTACTTGTAGAGAGAAGCCTGAAGCAGATAGGAATTACAGCCACTGTCCTTGCAAGTTCACTGTTTGCCAGTGGTCATCCTCACAGTGCTGGCAGAAAAGAAAAGAGGTTTAGTTCTTAATCCACTTAACTTCCATCAGTCAGGATGAGACAGCACTGAGGTCCTAAAGGCAACCAAGACTGCTTCATCAGACTGGGGCTTAGGTGGCAAATACTTATTTTGGGAAATCAAGAGTTTCCTACAAGACCATTTTGCCATTAATACTTTTTAAAATCCTCATAATCAAAAAGGTGACTCCCAGGCCTCCTCCTGTCTGCAGAAATCCCTAAACTGCAGAGTTTAGTCATCAGTGAATTCTCTAATACATAAACCCTCAGCTGCATTCTTCTAAATCTTCTTTCTGAAGGTATCCTGTTTTCAGAGAGCATATGTTTAGGGAAGCAGAGGGAGAACTCCTCTTTCCTATAACCACAGAGACTGCTCTGCTCCCAGGGGCTCCCTGGAAACCTCTCCTTTGTGAAAGCCAGTCCCACAGAGAGTACTAAATTGGCATTTTAGTCCTTGGCATGCATGTGCACAGGGGAAGCAGGGTGGCAGTTGGGTATTTCAATCTTGTTTTCAATTATAAGCATTTCATTGTCAAATGTTACTGGTTTATTATGTGATAATTAAATATGAATGATGGTGCAGTCACTCTGCCAAAGAGGCTGTAGCCAAGTGAAACCAATTCCTCTCGTCCTGCTGAATGGCTTCAGAGGCAAAAGGAGTGATCTATTTGCTGTCCCTTATTTTTGCTGTCTTATTGTTTCAGTATCAGTAGCTTCAAAATAGCAAACTAGGCAGATAATTATAGACATAAATCAGAGCAGGGATCAGTGTGAGTTCAGGACTGCTTTGCTTGTAGCCTGGCTTTTCTCAGCTGCCTTTTGCTGAATAACAGACATGTACATTCTTATCAGTTGTGTGAAAAAGTGATTTTATTAGTGATGAGATGCATTTTTAACAAAGTTTGAGCTCTTGCATGCTTTCAAGCAGGGGTTGAGCAGCTTCACCATGCCTGAAGTGGAGCCTCCTCTGTCAGTTTTGCAATGAGTGAAAGGCCAGTGGCCAGGCTGGGTGCTATGGTCAACATCCCATATGCCACGGTTGGTGTCTGGTATGCCACAGTCACCATCTGATATGCCACAGTCAACACAGAACATAGGCAGACAGCAGCTCACAGGGGAACATCTCCTTGGGGTGACCACAGTGACACTGCTTCTAAGCTCAGCAAGTTCAGTAAGATAGAGCTGCAGATGCTCAGCTAAAGCAAATCAGCAAAGAAAGTGTTTTTTAACAGAGCCACACTGATTTATGGCCCTGGCCCTTCATCTGTACATTTTATTCTTGTGGGGTGTTTATAAACTTGCAGCAACACTCTGTCTGAAAAATGGATGCAACCATGTGTTACAGTCTTCAGATGGCACTAACTAAATATAGTCAATCTTTCTTGAAGGAGAGCTGTACCCAAGCACTTCTCACCTCCTATCCTACCAGGAGCAGTGGTTTGGACAGGAAGGAGTAGGGATGGGCAGGGTGTTGTGGGCAGTCAGTGGGAGTATGTTCATGTCCATGATGCTCCTACACACTGGTCAGCCATGAGTGGGGTGTCTGCAGAGGACTTTTGAGTATTAGGACACAAACAGGGCCACCACCACTGTCACCACATGGCATCCATGATGTGGAGGTCCCAAAGCCATGGTTGTGCACAATGGTTTGCTGTGTAGTGTAAGAAAGATACAGTTAAGTGTTTTTCCCTGTTCTCCAAGTGTCTCTTACACTAAATTAATTAAGAGGCAATCCCCTGTGGTAATTCTGCTACCCAGGAACATACTATTCTGGAGAAGAAAAACAAACCCAGTGCCTACAAAACTATCTGTTGCTAAAAAATAAGCAGTGGTTTAAAATGTCCCTGCTGTTAGCTGCTGAACACTCACCTCTTAAACTGGGCTTTTTAAGAGTGTCTTGAGGTTACATGAAATATCTCAGCTTGTGATGCACACTGAATTCAACACCTCTTTGTTTATTCATTTCCCTGGGTTCTATTCTAAATATTTATTGAGGTTTTTCTTCTAGCAGTGGATTATTCTGAGGTATGTGACTGAAGAATATAACACAGAGAACACTGCAGGTATTTCTGGGTTAATCATAGACTTCTTTTCTTTTTGGTGGTTTTCTTGGTCAGATATTAAATGAAAGTATGTTATGAAAATATGATGTATTGAATCAAAGCAATTTTTCATTCTCAGACTATTGTTAGAGGAAACAAGCCTCGAAAGGATACTTCAATCAACGGCCTGCTGGAAGAGTTTGACAACATCTCGGTGACACGATCCAATTCCCTGCGGAAGGAAAGTCCTCCCACCCACCACCAAGGAAACACCAACCACGTGCCAAGGCACCAGGAGGAAAATGGTTACATCACCTATTCCCAGTACTCCAGTGAGTCAGACACTACCACAGACTATGTCGTGGAGAAATATCGAGACAAGACTCTTTACGGGGAAGAGTTAGACAGGTACTACAAAGGGAGCTATGCTGCCAAGCAGAATGGGCACATGATGAAGGTGACTTCCCAGGACATCTATTATTCAGAAGTAACGCCCCTGCAGTCAGACCTGTCCAGATTCCTCCCAGATTACCATGCACACTTAGAGACAAAGCCCAAACCACTGGAATACGGTGGCCTAAAGCTGGAATATCAGCGGGTTCCCAGTGGATCCTCCCTGGACTATAGAGATCCCTTTCCTTACGCCCAGTCCCGAGCATCAGTGCAGAGCGAGTGCCCCAAGGAGAGGCTGGAGTACAGTGACGGCGACTGGGGACATGGCCTGGGCAAGGATGACTACGACAAGAGGCCAAAGTCATCCTACGTGGACCCAGCGAGCCCTCAGCCAGCGATGAGGCAGAGGTCCAGGTCGGGCTCTGGTCTGCAGGAGCCGGCCATGCCCTATGGAGCAAGCGCTTTTAAAGCACACCAGCAAGGACATTCCTACAGCTCCTACACCTACCCCCGCTTGTCTGAAACCGCAGCAGGCATCCCCAAGGTAATGTGACATCCCTGGTGACAGGGCTGGCAGGGCAGGGATCAACCCTTCCAGAAAGGGAGTGCAAAAAAACTTAGCACGTGCCAAAAATTAAGGGCAAGGAACCATGTGCGGGCGCATGATGCTGAATGGGGCTGGTGGTGTCCCCAGGAGCTGTGCAGCTGCCACCTGGTGGGGGTGAAAACCTACCTGCTTTACTTGTGTATCTGAAACTGGCTATCAGGGACCAGTGAGTTTGAGCTATTTACTAAAAGGCAGGCTTGGAGATGCCCAGTTCCTGGGGGTTTTACTCGGGATTCCCAATAACTGCCAAGTTCTTTGGTAGGTTTTGTAGCATGAAGATTTCATATGTCTGTGTGGATCTCAGCAGGAGTTGAGAAGCTGGTCTGGTTTGTGTATCAGACACTTTCATGTTTTAATTGTTACTCTGCAAGGCTAAAACCTCTGCATTCTAATATTCTATTTATGCTCTATTTATATTATAAGGTTTATTAACCCTTTACCATTAATGTGAGTAGGGATTTACCCCCTCCACTTGCTTTTAAAATCAGAGCAGCTTAACTCACCCAAAACATTTTAGATGCAGTTAAAAAAGCAAAAGGCTTAAGGTGCAAAAAAGCATTTCAGCTATGGTATCTACAACCAGCTCTGCTGCACCAAGTTGTGACCTGCCCTGCGTTTTCTAAATCACATGAGGAATATTATCCATACAAGCTGTCCTACCCCACTTGCTATAACTATTTGTTCAGTTAAGAGAATAATGCCTTTCTTACATGTCTAGTCACATAACCACAATGATGACCTGCTTAAACATCTAACAGCCTGCAAGACATGGTTTTTCTTCAGTGTAGATTGCATTGAACATTACCAGGTTCCCTTAGCAACAGGCACCGAGATGATAGCTCATTTTCCAGGGCTGAAACAGTCTTGGGGTTGCTGTGACTTACCAGATGTGCTGAGGTAGGCAGCTTGTTGGGTGTTAGGTGTAGGTGATTTGTTAGGTGCTGTTTAATGATGCTATGAAGAGGGCATGCTTTTTTGCTAGCTCTGTACACTGAGAACATGGTCTTGCCCAGCTGCAGACCCAGAAGTCCCAAATCCACAACAGTCCTATGCCAGAAGAATGCTTCTCTCTTCCTTACTCAGGTTTTGGCTGCTTTGTTGTTCTTGGGCTGCAGATTTATAATCAGTGCCCTGCAGTAAAGGGCACTGCATTTTTGTTCCACAGAGCTGTGCTTTGGAGGTTAAAGGTAGATCATGGGGGGGAGTAGAAAAGTTACCAAGTCTTTCCTGAGCTTGAGGTGCAGTGGGAGGGATGTGTGTGGGTAGTTAACTGTGCACCAGAGTGTAGCACTAAATATGGATTCTGGGAGTTGTGAGGAAAGCCTGGTGCAGGCTGTCTGCCATTTCCTTCATTGAATGCAATCATTTTGTCAGAGTTTAGAAAGGAGAAGGACAAATCCAATAATTTGTAGACTCTCTTGCTCCTGCTGCTGCCAGTTTTACAGCGTTCAGCAGGACAGAAGATAGAAATAGACTTTACAGCACTCAGCACACTCCAGACACTTGAAAAATAGCCAAGTAAATTCAGTAACAACTTTTAGAAAAGAAAGAAAAGGCCTCCATGCAAGATTCATTGGGACCTGTTCCTCCCTCAGAGCATCAAAACAACTTCGAGAGCCTTGGTGTATTGAAACTTGATGATTCACTGTTAAATGCAGCAGTTTCAATTCCCAAAGCCATCCACAGTTCCTGGAAGTGAATAGCAGTTTCTTGTCTTGGATGATTGCTGAAAAATCTTCTTTTCAAGGAGGCATTAGTAAGATAATGGTTCGTCAAATAGGTTTACTAAATGAGAATCAGGTCTTAAATCAGATATTTCACAAATGAGATTGGCTTTAAAGTATAATTAAATGGGGGGAAAATAAGCACTGAAGAAGACTGCAGGCACAAAAGTATGGCTTCAAAATGCATTTAATGAAGATGTTTATTTTGGTTTGTAAATGTGAAAAGCAGACTTCCTTCAGTATTACTTGCAGGTGGTAGATGTCAGATAAGTCAAATGTCCGCCCTGTTTCATCATCAGTGATTTCAGAGGTATTACGTCAGAAGACTTCCACTGTGCTGAGCTTGGCCAGTGCCATGTGGTGGGACCATGGAGGTGTAGGAAGCTGGAGGCTCAGATTTGGTTCCCTCCCATCCACCCCATTCCTCCCTTGCTCACCTGTTCCTGCAGACTGGCTCCAGTAACACTTTCATGAGGTCACAGTGTCTCCTGTGTTACCCTGAGGACACAGAGATTACATCCCACCGTGTTCAGTGGAGTCTCCTCAGTATTGTCCCACAGTGTCAGACTTGTCACAGTTTTGGACACTCTGTACTGCATGTTTTCTTTTTACCCTCCTCTTCATCACAGACAGCCCACTACACTTTGCACTCTATTACTTCAAAGCTCCTTTCCTTTTCATTTTTTGGTAGCAGCTCTCCATGACCCTTACCTGTCTCTCGTCCAAGGGGCTGTGATTTCTCTTCTCTACTACCTCGTACTGCTGTACCATAGCACAGGTCTCTGTCTAATCTGTCTGCTGCTGAGCACTGTTCCTTGCTGCAAGCTTTGCAGGCACTCTGCACCAGGAGTTCATTTTGTAGCCTGGTGAAGGCTACTTTACTATCAGAAAGTAGTAATATCCCTTCTTTTTCCCCCATTTTCTCATTAACATGCCAGTAGCTTTCAGTGAACACTGCCTGTCACCTCCATACATGGAACAGGGAATCACAGAGGTTTCCACCAGCGAAGCACCAGAGAGTAACCTTTCCCCTTGCAATCTCTGTGTGATTTACAGATCTTATGCTTGGCAAACAGAAACCTAATTGAATGGAAATCCATTTCCATTTACCAAAATGTGAGCACCATCTCATCTGGTGCTCCCCTCAGAAGATATATGGCCTCTGGTTGCCATATTTGCCACCTCTGTCGCAGTCCCACTGCAGAGCATGTGGGGACATCAGTTTGCCCAAGCAGCTGCCTGGCAAGGACTGTCCCCCTTATGAACAAGCAGGTGTTCCCTCCACATGCAGTACAGAATGGTCATCACCATCATCCAGGTGGAAACCAAAATGTGTTTAACCATGGTGTTACATCCACCTTTTAACAAGGAGAAGACCTGACCGCTAACGGGGCCACATGTGGATGCGGATGATGCTGTGAGCTGGTGAAGTGACCCAGCCTGCAGCAGCAGCAGCAGGGTATCGCTTCGTGCCGCAGCGCCGTGATGGATGATGTTGTGTCAGAGCTTTGACTGCTCTTTTGGCCTCATCTTGAATGAGCACAGGACTAGTTTCTTCTTTCCTTTGTAGTATTTAAAGAATTTCCTTTTCAGTAGGTAACCACATTCGGTAGCAGAAATGGAATTATTAGTGGAATAACCTGTGTTCGATTTTTGCTGTGATGTGAAGCACTGCGCCAGGACACAGCTTTGAAGGAGAGGTTCAGCTGATTTACTCATGATAGCTTCTGGTTTTTTGTGAGAGTTTATGTGATCCAGAATGTGAATGGGTTACATTGTAGTGCAATGCTAACCTCAAAAAGCTTTCAAAAATTCTTAGCAAGCACACCGAACCCGTGAATTTTCACTTTAAAATTCCACTGCAGGATCTACTTTTGCCATTGTGTTAAGCTCAGGATGTGCTGAGAAATACAAGGCATGGGTGAAGCCTCAGATAGTTATTTAGTGTGGATTTATCCAGCTTGAATTTCTAGACAAGGCTTTCCCTATCTCAGTAGTTAAAAGAAAATGGTGTATTTCTAGCCAGCGCAGTAATTTATGTGTATCTATATAAACAGATATATAGGATAGGACTAGATTGAGCTTCCCCTCCCTCCACCAAAGCATCTGAGCACTTTTCCATGTTAATTAGTTTGGCAGCTGTAACGTCCTTCATGAAATTCATGGTGTCTCTGACCCCCCTCTGACAGAGTAAGTGAAATTAGGGGTGTAATCGTGTGGATGTTTTGCTTTAAAAACATTGGCTTAAACAAAATCAGCATCCTAGGAGGTGGCTGTGCCACACTGTTACAGGCTTGCTGGATGCTCCTTACTGCCGTTAGCTGTCAGTGTACAACTCTTAGACAGACACAGTCTCCCGCTTCCCGTTTCCCAGGGAAATCTGTGAGCAGCCCCTCTGGAGAGGCATTCCTTCCTGCTAAACTTCATACAGAAGGAAAGGACAGGCATGCCTGGCTCACACATGAGGTGGGAATGTGCTGATATGATAGTGCACTCGGAGGCTTTTCTCTCCACAGTGAGGTGACTCCAGCTAGAGCCTCCTCCTCCTGGCTGTGCAGCAGCTTACAGTGATAAATTGATGCTGCGGCAGATTTTTTTTCCCTTCTTTTTTTTTTTTTGCAGCCTTAGCATAAAATGGCCAAATGATGTTCCACTGCAGAATTCAATTTCACAGTTCAGTTGGGTCCTTGATTACACTGCCAAATTCAGATTAATGTGCATTTAACTAACATGGATCAGGGACTCCTGGCTGGCAGCCAGCAGTAATAGTAGCGACCGTGCGCTGTGTAGAGTTTACTGCTCAGTCCACCCCCGTGTGCCGCCACCAAGATTGATTGATTAAATGAACTCATTCCCATAATTATTTGTAATTGTGCTACATCATGAGCCTGTGTCAAACCACCCCCCCACCCA
>VWZX01008356.1:4516265-4550188 GCA_013399015.1 Galbula dea | reverse complement strand
TGTCAAACCACCCCCCCACCCACCCACCCTGAGATGCTCCACACATCATCAGGAGTCACATATGTTGTATTGTAAATGTGGAGATGTGCTTTTCCAAATGCATTTTTATTTTGGGTGGTTTGGGTTTGGTTTTTTTTTTGTCTTACAGCCTTTGTTTTTTTTTCAGTTCAGATAGAAGCAAACTATGATGTTTGCAAATACGGAGTGTTCATCTGCTTTCAGTATAAGAAGCTTAGGAAAGCTTGGAAAATGAAAGAAAGAAACCTGCAAATGAACAAGGCCTCCCATCGGGATAATTTCCTCTGCGATTGTCTCTGATTTCAGACAAAAATTAGCAGTTTTGAGACACTGCAATTAAGTTGTGTGTCACTCTGGGAAATGGTTTCAGAAATGGCAAATTGAATTAGGCTCCTTGGCATACTCATGTGTGCGGCCATTCAAACAGCATCTGGTAGCTGGGCAAGGCAAGAGATGGCAGGGGTACCACTGCCTGCACAGAAGAGGTTGGGTCATCCCTGAATTGTGGAGAAAACCCCAAGGGAAGACTAAGGACTGACAAAACCCAGGAACTAGTATTTGAAAGGAAAGGTGCAAATAGGAATTTGTCTAAGGGTTGCTGGTTGTGAAAGGGCTGGATTCTTGGAGGAAATGGCCCAAAGAGCCTGCAGGACACTGCAGATACAGAGCAGACACACTTTTTGGAGCATTCACTGTAATTAAACCAAGATTATTGTATCTATAAACAGGTACTCGCCCGAAAAAAATGGACCTGAGATGCACAAAAGATCTCCTGGTCTTCCCTGTCCTCATTTTGGAACTGATGAGAGCACAGGAGTCCAATAGTCTAAAAATCTCTTTTCAGGTACAGGACAGCAGTGTCATGTTGAGAGGAACGGGTGCATTTTGTGCCAGCACATGCTGAGGACCTCTGGGGCTTGGCAAAAACCCAGTGGATGGACAAGAAGAAAGGTGCCTGCCCCCCTGCAATCACTTTGCTTTTGCCTTGCAGGTGGATTATGATCGAGCGCAGCTGGTTGTTAGTCCCCCGCTCTCCGGTTCGGACACCTACCCCAGGGGCCCAGTAAAGCTACCTCAAAGTCAGAGCAAAGTCAGCTATTCAAGCAGCAGCTACCAGTACCCTCTGGTCTACCACAAAGCATCCCACTATCACCAGCCATCTCTCCAGCCCGGCTCTCCCTATATTTCCACTGCCTCCTACCCCAGCTCCCCGAGTATCACATCAAGTGCTTATCCTCCACCCAGCTGGGGATCCTCCTCAGACCAGCAGCCTTCCAGGGTGTCCCACGAACAGTTCAGAGCTGCCCTGCAGCTTGTGGTCAGCCCCGGTGACCCCCGGGAGTACTTGGACAACTTCATCAAGATCGGGGAGGGCTCCACGGGCATTGTCTGCATTGCCACCGAGAAGCACACGGGGAAGCAAGTGGCTGTGAAGAAGATGGATCTCAGGAAACAGCAGAGGAGGGAGCTGCTCTTCAATGAGGTACATTGTTCAAGTGGTGCTTGGACATTGCTCTCAGATATATGGTGTGATTTTTGGGGTTTCCTGTGCAGGGTAGGGAACTGGACTAGATGATCCTTGTGGGTCCCTTCAAGCTCAGAATATTCTGTGATTCTCTAATTGTTCTGGGTGGCACAGTGGGGATTGAAGGTGGTAAGTTCAGCAGGAGATGTGGGCCAAATGGCAACCTCAGGAGCCAAATAAGTATCTTTCTAAAAGAGGTGGTGAGGTACAGGCCCATCTGTGCTTTATTAATACTGTACAACTAGACAAATTTCAAATGAGCTACATCTCATCCTGGCTTTAAACCTACAATGTGGTGGGAAGTCACAATAAACAGCTAAGAGATCTATCAGGTGGTCCATGCAGCCTGTCAGGTGCACAGATAGAGCCTGCCTGACTTTTTCTGACTGTTGGCTGGCATAGTTTATTCTTCTGATGTGGAGTCCAAACAAACTAGACTATTTTAGAAGCACAGGCACCATATTCTGGCATATATTTGCTCTTTGTTTCCTCCCTCTCTTAACCATTAGCAGTCCCTTTCCTTTCTTAATGGTCACTACCCAAAGAGCTGACAGTCCGTTTTTTTCATAGAACCATCTGTGTTAGTTCCCATATCTCCTTTTCTGTGTGATGACAGCCAGTTCAGAGCCCACAGCTGCATGTAGAGGATTGTTTTTCCATGTACATTCTTTTCAATTTAAGGACACTAATTTTCATTTCCCACTTTTTCACCCAGTTGTCTGGTGCTGGGAGTTCCCTGTGCGACTCAAAGGGTTTCTCCATTTTTACTTCTTACTCCCTTAAAGAAGCTAGTGCTGCATGTTCTGTGGTCCCTTTCCAAGATCACTTGTGAATATGCCAGTCAATGCCAAAAACACTTCAGGTCCCCTTGTGAAAACTACCCTTCTGATCCTGTCATTTGTTTCCTGTATTCTAATCTATCAGAGGATCCTCCCTCAGCACATAAGACTGGTTTCCTTAAAAACTTTAAACCCAACCTTTTTTTTAACTAAAATACTAGTTTATAACAAACTTCACACAGTTCTCCTTTGCACAGTCTAAGCCTGTACTGGGGATTTTGGCTTTCATTTGCCTCTGCTGGAAGACTGCACTGAATTGCATCGTGGTAGCTCTCTTGAAAGATAACATCTTGAAGCAGGTCCTGCATGCTGTGCAGGACCAAGCTGCTTCCCTGACACGCTCCAGTCACTTGTGTCATCTGACAGTTTCTTTTCAGAAGTGCTGGAATTCCTCCATCTATCATGGAGCCTTCTCTGGATGTTGTTTTCTCTCCTGATGGCCTTTATGACATCCCTTGGTACTATGTGATCATGGTCACCACCTTGGCTGGGCTGCTCTGGCTGTGATCCCAATTCTGTACAGTCACTTGTAGATGTTTTATGACTATCTCCTATTACCAGCATGCAGTTAAAATTCTTTGCAAAGTACCATTTGATACATGATGAAGAAGACTGACAGTTTGAGTAACAGATAGTTAAAAAAATAAACAAAACCCAAATCTCTATTGTACTGAAAGCAACTGGCAATAAAAAAGCAATTAAATAAACAGTCCTGTTCCTGTATTCTGAAAAGAACTCAATTATCTACCACTTAAACCTTTAACAACTAAAGATCCTTCTGTCTTCCTAATGCATTTATGATGACTGTTATTTTTATGTAAATATATTGATTTTGTTTATGGGTTGGCATAAAGATGAGGGAGGATGTGATTCACAGCAGAGCCTTTACTAAGCACAAAGAGAAAAGTACAGTGGAAAAAAGGTCAAAACAAGTGTCAGATAATGTTTGTAGCTATTCACATATCATCTTTTTCTTCTTCACAGGTTGTAATCATGAGAGATTACCATCATGAGAATGTGGTTGACATGTACAACAGTTACCTTGTTGGTGATGAGCTGTGGGTTGTGATGGAGTTTCTGGAGGGCGGTGCTTTGACAGACATAGTGACTCACACCAGGTGGGTTGGGTGTGCTGCACTGAGACCAGCAGCCTGGAGTCTGCAGCGTCAGCTGGGCAGGAGCTAGATGCCATGGCTTTCCTTCATGGATGCCTCTGGTGCCCTCTGGGCCTCACCTCCTGCTGAGGGGAGCTGGGTACTTCCTGGCTCTGTAGATGTATTTTATGTATATATATATATTTATTGCTGGGTATTTCTATGCAAACAAAAATGCATACAATACACAGGTGTATATATATACACACACAGATACTGTAGCATGCTCACTTTACCAGCATAAATAAGCCACTGCAGATGAATTCCTGTTGGCACCAGCACGTTTTAAATAGAAGGGAAAGAAATATCTGCGAGGGCTTGCTGGTAGATGGGGATTTGCTAGCACTTCAGGAGGTAATTTAGCAGCAACATCACTTCTATCCATTACTTCCTAAAAAGGCAAAACCCAAAATCTTCTTTTCCCTGTTTGGTGATTTCTGTTACAGGTTTTGCTGTCATAATCATGTAATTTCTAAGGGTGATTTCTCCTCATGTTCATAACCCATGTAACCACAGTGTTAATAATGTTAACTTCAAACCAAGCCTCGAACATAGTGGGAAGAGTATTTCTATATCAGAATATTTGTGTTTACAGTAGAGCTTGTTCCCATATTTCAGTTAATACTGTACCTTTAAAGAAGGCAGTTTGCCAGCACAAAAGGCATAGTCTGTGGAACTGCTCTTCTTCCTCTGAGTGGAGACATTAGACTTTACAGCACTCATTACATCTGCTCTTCACTCATCATCTCCTCGTAAGCAGAATAAAATGAGATAGGGATGGGGAATTCTTCATTTCATTTTTTCCTTTTGAATAAAAACCCCTAAAATTTCCACACCAAATCAGTGGGAGAGTATTTTGGTGAGCAAGAAGAAAAGTAAGAAATAGGAAATTAGAAAATTTGTCTTCTGTCACAGTTTAATGATGCCCTTAGATCCTACCAAATTCAGAGTTGTAACACAGGTATTTTATTTTTTAGCCTTGCTTTAGCTGATGTGCTGAAATAAATCACACTATAGCAAATCATTTGTTAACTACTGTTCCCCAAAACATTAAATGCTCTATCTTAGACATTTCTGACAGGAGTTTAATGGCAAACAGATGTTCCCAGGACACCACTTCTTAAGAGCTGTCATCTATATTTTACTCAAAATAGTCTTTGCTTAATCTTCTGGGGTTTTTTTACATTGCATGACCTTCCCTCAAAGATTTTACTGAAATACTGTGGCAGGCACACACGGTTAAAGCAGAAATCTGCATGGGTATTTTTCTGCTCATGTAGCAGAGATGCTGGGGAGGTCCAGTGATGGGGCAGGGGTACCAGGGCTTACGATCCACCCCAGCCATCACCATTGTGCTGCAGCAGATGGCTTCCTCCAGATGGGGTTCTGCACACGTGCACAGAAATGAGGACTCTTGCAGTTTATTTTTGTACTGAAATATCCTGAGTGTTTTTATAGAAGGCACAGAAGAAGTGCTCTCAAAGAGCTACACCAGGGACCTGATGTTTTGTCTGCACGATTAGGACTATTTTTTCTCCTACTTATTCCATGCCTGTTTCCATCCCAGCAGTGATTTTTCCCTCCTTGGACAGCAGTGAGTTTACTGTAAATAAGGCATTCCTGTTATATCCTGCAGGGGAACAGGCTCCATCACATAGTACACTCTGCCTTTTTAGTGCTGCAGGGAGACTTACCCAAACCTCACTGCAGAGTTGGTCCTCACCCCTCGTCTCCCCTTTTTTTGACAGAAATAGTACCAGAGGGTCAACCCACAGAGCTGTTCCTGTATACTGGCTTGAAGAGTAACTTGTGCCTCTTTGCTCCAACTTCTCTTTCCTGCTGTCTTCATTAACACTCAGCTTGGTTGTTTCAGGATGAACGAGGAGCAGATAGCGACCGTCTGCTTGTCTGTCCTGAGAGCCCTGTCCTACCTGCACAACCAAGGTGTCATCCACCGCGACATCAAGAGCGACTCCATCCTGCTCACGAGCGACGGGAGGGTGAGTGCCCTGTGTTTCCCCTGTCATCCCTTGGGGCTGGCATGAAAATAGCTCTGCACGTTTAAGGGGATACTATGTTAAAAAAAAAGAGCCAGGCATGTGAAACCAAGGCACATGAGCTGTGGATAACTTGTTAGAGAGCTGAACTGGAGAGACACAGGTCTGGCCAGCGACTGACATCTGTGCTTAGTCCCTGGAGGGTATTTCTGGGCATACGCAGCTGCAAAACTTCAGGCATCTAAATCTTGGGGTACCCAAAGGCTTAGGTGGAGGGAGACAATGCTCTTAAATTGAAAACCCCAATTTCTGCTTGAGTTAGGCACTACTTTTCATCTCACCTTTTGGCCCCATCGAGATAATTTGAGTAGAAGCTAATGCACTCGTGGCCACTGAGTCCCATCAGCAGGGCTTTAAGGGTTGCTTCACTGGTGTTATGCACTGTCTAAAGACTTAGTGGGTTGGACTGAGCCCAAGAGCCCCTGGTTGATCTGGAACTAAACCTAGATCATCTCCTTCAGAAGGAAAAACTCCTGGCTTCCCTGGCCTGGTCTGATTCCCCAGTCAAAGGCTTGCCTTTATAATATGATTCCCACTTCACCAGAGGAGAGGAATTTTCTTCCTGCAGCGGTCAAAGGCTGCTCCTGTTAATCCTGTCAGGGGAAGAAAATTCCACATGTGTAGGAGTTGCTCAGTTGTGATTTCAATCCATGTTGCTGAAATAGCATCTGATCTGCTCTCAGGATCTGCATACAGTGCCTCATTATACTCATTACTCGAGTACTTATTATCTGCATTGCAGATTTCTTCATGGCTGTGTTGTGCAATTAGCTTTTTTTAGAAAATCGTCTTTTGTGTACTTGAATGAGCAATAGAGATGCAAAACCTTTTGTGCTCCTACAAAAGAAGATTGGGCTCTCCTTCCCAACTATGCATTATGTCTTCCATTCTTCCCCCTGTAAACTGCAAAACACATTTAACAGGGAGAACTTGGCTATGACTTGCTTTGTTTTAGAAACAGCAACAATCATGTTGAAATTCTGTTAAAAATAATACCCTTATTTTTTAAAAAAGTAATGTCTGTGCTAAATCCAAAAGAAAACAAATCAGTGCTGATAGTAAAATGCTGATTTACACAATGCAGGGATTTAGACAACTTCCCACTTCAGTTGTCCTGGGGCTTTTTGAGCTCACTCTGTATCCCCAGGGTGCAGAGTGTGATCAGATACATGGCTGCAGACCCTGGCCACGGGTCACAATTGTACTGTGCAGTGTATGGCTGGGGGTCGGGGGGGGTCCAGGAAAACCCCTATGATAGCTTCTAGGCCTCCAAATAAATACCGGGGGGGGGAGGGGGTAAGGAATAAAACAAAAAATCCCAAATACTTTAGCCTTAAGGAACAAGCTGTTCCTGGAATGGGTGATGCCGCCGACACTCAGATCAGCTTGTTCTGGTTGGGGGTTGGAGCAGTTTGCACCTTGGCATTGTACAGCAAGGGGGGGTGGGGGGTGGGGGGTGTGATAATTTTCCATCATTTTGTTTTTGTTAAAAAACCTGGCATAAAAGTGTGAGCAGGCACATGATGCAGCAGGAGCTGCTCTCCAGGGTGCTTGTGTATCCCATTATTTCTATTTCAGGTCACTGCCACAGCTACTCAAGGACAGTACCATCTCTAATTCCCAAGTAAAGCGAGCAGCTCCCTTACCTCTTAACAGCTGTTTTGGAACAGTCTTGAACCCTTCTTTGCCTTCCCCAAATTAGCTCCCCTCCTACATACAGAAGACAGTTTCTTTAGTGATAGCCCACAGTGTGACATCCTGGTCTTGAAAAATCTTTGGCAGGGGTATTGCTTTCTGTAAGTGGTAAAAGCAGACAGGGTGGGTGCCACTTGTTTCATCTGTTTTCTGACAAACTCACAGATTGTATACCTGATACAAATAACAGGAGTGATCTGTATGACTTGAACTATCTATATTATTGAATATCAGTATACCAAGATAGACTACAAACATGGGCTTTATATATATGCAGTGAGGTTCATTATAAAGCACTGTTACTTCAAAAGTTTTTGCTTTCTTTCTATTTTTTAACTATTATAAGTTATTTGTCACCTCCACTGGCGGTGGGGCAGTGAGCTGTGACAGGTGATCTCAGTAACAAGCACCACTGCCACTCTTTCCTACTTCTTTCCCTTCCCTTCATTTTAACAAGCTGTATTGCCATGTCCAGCCACGCTTCCAAAACTGAGCTGCTCTCCTGTCCCAGGCAAACGCTGGAGCTCTGTCCATGTCTCCCCAGCTGCAACTGGAGCTGTCTAGCTCAGAGGCATGTGTCTCTCAGAGGAATTTGCCTTGTTATTCAAGAAGGACTTTTTCTTGATTTGTTTAGATAAAACTGTCTGACTTTGGGTTCTGTGCCCAAGTGTCCAAGGAGGTCCCCAGGAGGAAGTCACTGGTTGGGACACCGTATTGGATGGCACCAGAGGTGATATCTCGCCTGCCCTACGGCACCGAGGTGAGTACAGCAGGGCACCCGGAGTGCTTGTTTTCCCTCTGCATGGTGCCCTGGTGAACCCCACTGAGCCCTGTCAGAAGAGTGTGTGGTTCAAGTGCATTTATGCAGATATGCTAAATGGCAGCAATTATGTTTGCCCCAGAGTGCTACATTGTGCCTTGTTTTAAAGTACTTCTCTAAGATGAAGTCATTAAATAATGACTCCATTTAGCACACTAAACAATGTGTAATGCCTTTACATATTTTAGCTTGAGGTGCTGTGCTAAAGGAAACTGCCCTCATCCTCACATCATGAAAGACCCTTTGACAAACTTTAACGTTAAGCCTGCAAGCTGGAGCTGCAGTTACAGGTGTCTACACCTACATATGCCAAATCAGCAGCCAAATCACATCCCTGTACTGCACAGCCAGGTCACATTGGTATTTGCACAGACCTGAAGGCAGACATCCACTCTGCTGTCATCAGCTAAAGCCTGAAGCCTCCTTCCTTCATAGGAGTGCCAGCAAAGACACAGGCATGTAGGGTCCCAGGCACAAGAACTGCCTGGGTGGGTTGGATTGCCACCCTCTGCTGTTGCAGCAGCCTCCACATCTTATTCCTTGTAGTCATTGCTCTCATTAGTTGAGAGACAGAGAGGTGGAAAACATGTATCTGTGGGAACTATTTTAAGCACTATCAAATGGTCTGAAAGAAGCAATTCACACATTTTTATTGGAGCCTTTCAGCTAAGACCAGAAAGGTGGGGACCCAGCAGCTCTGCAGTGCTTTACCCAGTCCCTTAGGAAGCTCTGAGTCATGGTAGTTGTGTGCTGCCAGCTTGGGAAGAGCAATCCCCTTTCCTGCAGCTCAGCCTGACAGCAACTCACACCACCTCAGCTGCATTTTCTCCTCTGCATGGTGAGGGGAGTTATTGTCTGCATGATGGTGCTAGTAGTAACAGCTGCAGAGAGCAAACCTGCAAGACAAATAGAGATACATACAGTATAGATAGATTTGCACACATTATCCACATGGATACATACCTATATCTATAGATATGTCTGCACAGAGAGGAGGAAATGAGCTGCAGCCTGAGATGGGAGATACTGCATCTTCCCATCACACAGCAGGGACCCACCTAGCAAAGGCAGGGAGAGTGCCTGCCCGAGGGCAAGAGCACCCTGCAGGTACTGATGGCCACCCAGGACCTGTGGCATTGTAGAAGACATTTCAGGGCTAATAACATTGGCTATTATTAGCCCATTAATAAGATTGAAGTGACAGTGGCTGAACTTAAGGCTACATTAAGTTTTCCCACCAACAGGGAGGGGAAAAAAACGAGAGGATTTAAGCTGAAGGATAGTGTTGCAAAAGAGCAAAAGCAATCTGAACTGGCCATGGCTGTATTTGAGCTGGCAAGTGACAGCAATTGCAGTCATCAGAAGACTGGGATTCTGGAGCAGCTCTGCAGCAGGCCAGGGGCAAGAAATTAAAAACTAACTAACTAAATAAATAAATGACCCAACCCCAAACAAACACACAAACCCAAACCCAACACTTTCCAATAGGCTTATATAATGTGTTACCTGTGCTCTCTGGAACCAGGCCCAGATGTAGTAAGTGCTTGCTTTTTCCTTGGGGTCTCAGATGGTGTTCCTGCAGTCTTTGAGATTCCAGTACCTGCTTTCACAGCAGTTCAGTTGTGCTCTGCTCTCCCTTGGCTGCACCTTTCTGCAGCATTGCAAAGCCAGCCTGGGGTAGATATACTCACTGGGTGCAAAGCAGTGCTTCCATGGACATCACCTAAACTGGCAGCAGACCAGGGTTTGTAAGTTGTTCCTAATTTTGCTGTGCACTTATTTCTCAGTATAAAACAAAAAAAAATGTTGTTGGCTGGTTAAAAAAAGAAAGTTTTATGGTGATGGCTCACAAACACTGTTGGCTTAAGACTGGACACAGCCAGTGGGCACAACAGCACCAGCTAGCTCTGAGGTTTGCACGAACCCAAGCACTGAGCCTGTCAGCCCCCTTACCAGCAGTGTTTAGAATGGACTGTGTGTTACAGGTGGATATCTGGTCCCTGGGCATCATGGTGATAGAGATGATAGATGGTGAACCTCCGTACTTCAACGAGCCGCCGCTGCAGGCCATGCGCCGAATCCGGGACAACTTACCGCCTCGGGTGAAGGACATGCACAAGGTCAGGTGCTGAGGGTCTTGCACATACAAATGCTTATTAGAGCCATAGCTGCACACTTCCATGCCCAAAGGAAAAGATACCATGGTGAGCAGTAGGTCCTACACAGGACTCCATGTGGGGAGGATGCAAGGCCAAAGCCACCAGCAAACCATAGCTGGTTTGTGTCCTTTATGTCTGTGCTTTTGCAGCAAGTGACAATGATCCCTGAAGGGGTTTAAAAACCATCTAGGTGTGGTACTTAGGGACAAGGTTTAGTGGCATGGTGGTGATAGGGTGACAGTTGGACTTGATCTCAATGGTCTCTTCTAACCTCAGTGGTTCTGTGAAATTGAAAGGAGCAAGGCAGAGCCCCTAATGCTCCGTGCACATCCCAGCCTGCCTGAGGACAAGAGCAAGTCAGCACAACTGCAGATGGGTTGGTATAGCCATGCCCAGTGCCAAAGCCCTTGGGTTTCTCCCATTTTGTGTGTGTCTCTAGAAGTCAGACCTGAGCCCTCAGCATACTTTAATGCTTTCCTTACCCACAGCATGCAAAGCAGGGTGTGCTGGGCTGCACACCACTGGTGCCCAAATACTTCCAACATTAAAGGCATATAGACGCTGCATGGCCCTTCAGCTCAGTACATCTGTTACCCTTATCTTCCCAAGCAAAGCAGGGTAGACAAAGCAGACCCAGTTGAGGCTAACTGCCCCTAACACCAGTGTGATATTGCAGGTCTCTTCAGTGCTCCGGGGCTTCTTGGACTCGATGCTGGTGCGGGAGCCCTTGCAGAGAGCCACGGCACAGGAACTGTTGAGACACCCATTTCTCAAACTGGCTGGGCCTCCTTCTTGCATCGTGCCCCTCATGAGGCAGCACAGGCATCGCTGAAGCCAGCAACTTTTCAGGAGGAGTTCGGTGCAGTCTGGGTAAGGGCCACGCAGGAATCACAGCGGTTGTGGGGGAGCCGTGGGCGGGGGGGGCAAGCAAAAGCTTGTGGAGAAGAATCAGCCCTGCAGAAATAAGGTGGTGTGTAAAAACCCAGTGAGGTGCTCTCTGGGGCTGCAAGGGGCCAGGGAGCAATCCTGTCCCCCAGCCAGGTGGCTACACTCTACAGTGGATCATCACTCCCCAGCGATGTTGTCTTCTCAGTCATCCAGGCAGAAGACACCAAATGCAAAAGTAGGTTGGAATGACAATTAGCAGAGGACAACACAAGCAGAGTGAAACACCAGGATTTTATTGCCAGCTACAGCACTTCAATTTCAGAAGAACACTTTTATGACACAAAAAAAAAAGCACTTTTTATCTCGGTCATAGCAGCGCAATGTATTTTGCAATGAATTTGTAATTTCCTGTACAGTCTGTTTTGATAACTTGCAGTACTTTGTCATGTAACTGTTGTGTTAGTTGAAGTAATAAGTGTAACTTAGCAAGAATTTGAGATGATAAAAGTTTCTTACTTTTTTTAAACCCTTTTGAAAACAGAAAACAAACACACACCTGTAGGAAGTTAGAAGGTTTTCCATCAGGGGGAGGAGAGCTCGCCCTGCTGTCATGGCAGCCTGAAGCGCCAACAGTGACTGGTGCTCGTGGGAGCACTGGCAGTCTGCCTTGGGGCGCTCGCCCTCTCAGTGCTACCAGCTACACGAGGGCAAGTGGAGCTGCTGCTGAACCTTAGTGGTCGTCAGGGTCTCCTCCTTTGTCCTGCAGTGGGAGCTAACACGCCCAGCATAGCTTTGCTCAAGGGCTGTCACCTCACCCTGTGGTGGGCCCTTCAGTTTATACCACCGCGAGGCCAGTTTTGGTAGCACAATAATCTCCATTACTTCTGTCCCACTCTGGCAGTGGAAAGGGACAGCAGGAAGCACCTGCCCAGCAGGTATCTCTCCAGAGTACAGACAGACCCTTGTGATGCGTGGTGAGATGTTTGCCATATAGAAGGATTCGTGCTGCTGTCCAGACCTTTTTGAATGTTGATACAACAGTTGACTACTGCGGTACAATTTTGTGTTACTTGTTGGATGACTTTGCATGTTAACTGTAGGCCTGAATAGATTTGCCTTTACAAGTTTTAGAAGTGCTTCATAATTATTTCAATGATAAATTAATTTTATTTATTAAAAATTAGTTCTTTTTAATGATGTACAATACAAAAGCCATGTTTTTCAAGGGTGGTTGTTTTTTTTTCTTACCTCATTTTACAATATCATTAAGAAACAAAGCCAATTTTGTGAAAATACAGTTAGTTTCTTTCTTAGTATGGAATTTCACAGTGAATAAATTAATTGTTATTTATTGTAGTAAATTATAACCAAGTATCTACACCTGGCAGGAGCTGTTTTCCTAAAGAGTTTCCTCCAGGACAAAAGAGTTGCCAATTGTAAAGCAGCTCCTTTAAAACTGCCCTTAAAGAATATTTGGAGAGAGAAAAACAATTAGAAGCAGAGAGAAAGATGAACTCAAACATTGAATAAATGTTCTTACTCCCTGCTGCTTTCTCTTGTTAACCCTGTTTGCACATGTTAAGATACTACAGTAAATGTGTTTGCCTCCTGCCCCAAACACGCTCCCAGTCCCCAGCCGCAGGAACCTGGCAGAGCACAGCACCCACAGCCTGCTGAGGGCTTCTGTTGTGTAGACATGACAACTCAGGAAAACAGGCTGCACCAGGAAAGGCAATGACAAACAGGCAGAACTGTCCTACTAGCCACAGAGGAAACTTTTTTTAACCATCTTTGAATAAAAAAGGGGTTGCTGGGGTTTTTTTCTTCAGTATTCAGCACATTTTAGGCTGTGCAAGTGAATTTTCTGCAACTTTCTTACCATTAGATACTTTAAACACTACTCATCAAGTTTACTGACAGTTTTGTTATTTCAAAGGGGTTTTTTTTGTCAGCACCAACTGCTGGTGAGACAAATGCACATGCAAGTTAAATAAATTAATTTTAAAAAGCTTTTGTGTTCAATGTGGGTTTTTTTTTTCTCCCTGTGCCTTGTTTGTGTTTCTAAATTTCACTCAGTACTGGCCCAAAGCCAATAACAAGAAAATAAAGGGTCCTTATATGTGCATATATATATATATAATCTCTATACCAGAGAGCTAGAGAGAGATATATATGTATATATTAATGTATGTACATAGTGATTTACACAGCTGTCTCTGGCCTTTTAAAGTGTCTGTGTTGAAAGGCAACTGCTCCACTCCAGTCCTTTTGAGCTCATCACATTCACATCCTGACTCCTGGGTGAGGAAATCCCAGCCTCACTGAAGGTCAGAGGTATTGAGCTCCAGCATGAGGGTTTCAGGTAGGGAAAAAACCAATGGAACCCAAATAAAACATGTGCCTATCTGGCAGCTGTAGGAAGCTGAGAGTCAGGAGTGAGTGGCTGTATGGGCATAAGAAAATAGGTTGTTTGTACTTTTGTTCTGTATTTATTAGTTTAAGATATTTGATGAGTGAAATGCTACTGTCCAACTATAATTGTCCAAATTAAGAAGGTAAAAATAAGACCTCAAAAAGAGAACATCTCTGTGTCTTCTCCTGGTTGATGGCACACTCACTGCATAATACCTGTAGTGGACTATAGGATATGACTAGGAGCAGGAAGCTTGAGATTCTGACTGACTGTGCCTCTACCCAAAATGAAGACATCACCTAAAAAACAAAATCCACATCACACGCCTTACCCCCACCAAAAAACCCCAAACCCAACAGTTGTCCCAAGCATAGCAGACTTAAACAAGGGCCAGAAAGTTGGAAGAGGCAAAAAAAAGTAAAATCATATTTGATTTGCCATAAGAAGGCAAGTGCAAAGGCTTAAGAGTTTGAAGTACAAGGGGAGTGGAAAAAACAGTCAGTGTATGAGCTAACTACCCTAAGTACATTGCCAAAAAAACCCAAACTAAACTAAGATGAGGGGGAAAAAAAAAAATAATGGAGGGAACTAATCATTCAAATCAGTAATGGAAATCACCAGTGTGGTTCAGTGTGGCTGAAGCAAATGATGTAGTGAGAGACATATTAGAGAAATACCCATTACAAGCCATGATACCTTAGGCATTGCAAGAGTCTCTGCCTCCAACACACACACATATACTTGTGTTAGAATAATTCTATAGACACTGAAGAACAACTTTCATGTCTCCACACCAGTAGGCACTTGAAAGAAACACCCAGACATCTCCTTGCAGTCAGGCCTGTTGAGAAGTGATTAGCACACCCAGACAGCTCTGCATATAAAGCACTCCAGAAAGCCCATACCTGCTGAAACGTTTCCACCTTCCTGTTCTTGCCCCCATCCAGCTCTCATGCCTGCTGATACAGTTCCTCCCAGGCTCCCCAACAGCATCAGTCACCTCATAAAGCTACAATATTATTTGTGCTCTTAAACATCTTCATGTCTTACATGAATGAGGTGCTATATTACTTTTGGTTGCCACCATCAGTAAATGTTTCAAAACACACTAGCCATCGCTTCACTTTGGCTGTTACACCCACAGCACCTCAAATAAAGCCAGAGCCTGGCAAAACAGCAGGGAGCAGCAACCATGACCTGCTACCTTGGGCTACACAGTGAAGTGAGCCACCTTCATCACCCTCTGGAAATGTTATGCCTTGGGTAACCTCTGCAGGATCTTCCCAGGTCTTGTCTCTTGCAACCCGATGGCCCCTGAGCCCTTATCCTGGTCCATGTGGTGTCCATGCTGCAGAAGCTGTTTCCTCCATCACTAGCACCTTCTGGCCTGCAGAGTGCTGCCCTTGTTGGGTGTCTCAGCAAAACAAAATACACTCTTTAGTTTTAGATTCCAGATGTTGGGACACCATCCATTCACCCAGAAGATGCTATCATCTGCTGCACTGGTTGAGTTTGAACTCTGTGGATAGTCAGTTACTCTGATGCATTAATTCCCACTGGCCACTAAGGAACAATGGCTTTTTCTGAGGTCACCAGTTCTAGGAGCATTCAGAGATACTCAATTTTAGTAGCAGAGGTGTTTACTGGCTATGTAACTTCCCTCCTCAGCAATACATCAATAATTTGTAATTAAAGTTCTAATCATAAGTACTTTGTAAGTCATTAACAGCTGCTTTAGTAAGTGCTTAATTATTGCAGGTCCTTACAGAGCTCAGTAAGGTGGTAAGTTTATTTTATTTATCCACCTTCTGCTAGTGTGTTCATAAACATCTATATAGCAAAGTGTTACAAGTTTGCAGCTAGCTCATAAGTCAGTGATGAGTGAAAGCTAAATATAAATTGAAATCACAATAAAAGTGCTGCCATCCTCAAGCTGTTGCTGTAGTTTAATGGGCAGGAGGGAAGCTGGACAGCTTTGTTAACCTCTCTCAAAGTAATTATTCAAAAATGGGCTTGGAAAGCTTAAACTGATGGAAAACTCCAATCAAATTCAGTAAATAATTGTTAGCAAAAGGATAGAAAAAGTTAAAATATTCAAAGGGTTTTCTTGCAACTTCTTAAATAACTCTTTTCTTGAAACAACACAGTCTAGGGTACAACACAAACTGTCAGTGAGCTGAAATTACTCTATTTCCTTTCTTCACAAAATAAAAAGAGGAAAAACACTTCAGTCCAACAAGAAATTACTATCTTAATTCAGAAACCCAAGAAAGTAATTCCTGATAGAATACAAACACTTTCCACCTGAAGGCAATGCTGAGAGCTACCCAAGGGAAACCTCTAGCATCTGATGTGAAAAGCAGCACAAGTTCTTAAGATATATGGGCATAGGGTTGCAAGAGCTGCATCAGCTTCTGGGGGGGTTTGCCCTCTTATCAGATGGCCAGTGTCACCACTTCAGTGCATGGTCCCACTTCCAAGCAGTGGGACCAGTCAAGGACAGTCTCCTGTGAGCACTGATGACTGCTTTCCTTGGGTTGCTCTGCTGTGACTGCCCTCACAGGGTCACTGCAGGTTTGCAAAGTCAACCATACCTTAGCATTTTTCCTTCTCAAACATGTGTATGAGAGAGTTTCCCCTCTTACATCAGCCAGGTTCTACTCACTTTCTGCAAATGGGCAGCAACAACATCACCCACAAGGGGCTAAACCCCACCAGCAGCTTTACTTGAACAAGACACAACAAACCCCTGAATGCTCCAAGAAACAGCCTGGGGATAACATTCAGCCAGCAGCTCCATCCATCAGCAGCTGCCTCTCCTAAGAGTGACACCAAGGCAGCTAAGCCAAGCCCCAGGTTTTCTTGTCTTCAAACAGCTCTTTGTAAATCCTGAACTATAACTTCCAAGGGAGACTAAGAAGGGCTAAATATAGCTTGTCAAACACAGTGGTGGGCTTGGAGAAGTATCTGACAACTTCTCACCACCTATGGATAATCATTCCTCCAAACTCACTCTGCAAAGTATGATTTCTGTGGGCATAAGAAATTACAGTGCAAATGAGGTTCCCACCATCAGCTTGTAGAAGGAACCACCACAGCAGGTGAAAGCAGGAGCCCAAGAGGAAGGAGCATAAAGACTTTGCTTGGTTGTCTAGTTTGGAATACTTTGCATCTACCATGCCTCTGCCACCAGCTATGCAATGGCCACAGTGCAAGGCTGGATGCATCCAGGGGTCATGGAAAGCAGCTGAGACATGCAAGTCCACTACTGGTATGGTCATCCCTTCACTGGGTTAAAAGTTTGTGGTGGATCAGAGACTCAAGAGAGTTGTAAAAATGCTGCAACATGCATTTCCTTATCTCTTTGAAGCTGCTACTAAAGGCAGGCAGAAGGGAAGTAGCTCTCTTTCATGTCAGCCATTTAAAGTTTTGATATCCACACTGATAAGCAACTAACTCAAATTTTCCAAGGAAGAAAGAACAACAAAAAAGAAAGGTGCTGACAAATGGGAAAAGAGGCAGGAAAAGCAGCCTTAAGTGGCTCTCTTAAGGAAGCACAGCACAGAGGTAAACCAGGATCCTCTTCCTTATTTCCAGCCACAAATTCCTTCTCTCCCCCCCAGTTTTCACAGACAACATCCCAAGTCTTTTGCATCTCTCCTTATGCTCAAGTGAACCAGCAGAAATTGCTCCTGCTGACACCAAAGACTGGCCAGGTGAGGACTGGCCTCTTAACTGACTGGGGTCTCCAGTTTGGTGCACTTCCCGTCCCCATCCTGCCCCAGCACTGCTCAGCCAGCACAACCCTGCCATCCCACCGACTCCTTCCTGCAGCTGCCTTGCCAAAACATGCTCTGCAGAAGACAGATGACAACAGAGGGGCTCCTTTGGCCCCTGCACTTCAGCTGTTTGCTTCCTCCATTTTATTTTTCTGAATGTCAAATACAGGAGCAGCTGTTCCAGGCTGATGGGAGTTGGCTGGGAGAGCCTTTCTGGCTGGAGGGCAGACAAGAGCAAGGCAGGACAAAGCTGATAACTATGGCCCCTCTCTATTAAAGATGAACCTTTAATCCCTTTATTCACCCCTCCTGCTACCTACAGCTTTTCCTGGCTGCCTCCAAAAGAACCTTATCTTTTTTTGTTATTTAAATAACAATCAGCTCATTGTAGGCAATGGCCCTTGGTCAGCCCAAAGCCCAGAACACTTTCACTGGAGTTTCTTAAAAGAAAAGGGCAAAGCCACAAGCCTCATTAGTGCTGTAATTTCACTACTTACATCCAGTTGAGAAAACAAAAAAGCCAAAAATAACACAGAACTGAAACCAGGAATAAGACAGGACTAAAGGAAGGCTCTTAGGCTCTTGCTGCACCCCCTTCATCAAAAAAAAAAACCAAACCAGAAACAAAACACCACCAAAAAATCTCTCAAAACCACCCCCAAAACCTAACAAGCAAAAAAACCCACAGATTTTGAAGGAGGCTGCAGCATCAAAAAGCAATTCAGTTTCTCCTCTTACACTTCTCAACACTGAAATGACTGTTTCTCTTTGCTTATTACTCTCTTTTAAGCTGAAAGAGGATAGTCTGTATGAGTCCTTATCTAGATCAAATCAATTTTCCATGCCCTAAACGAACACAAAGTCTGGACTAGCTCTTGCAATACTAACACTGGAGCCAAGGGAAGTCAAAGGTTTCAGTGGGAATTGGACAAGGTCAGAGTCAAACATGCCATTGCCCACAAAACAGGTAAGAAACAAAAAGCTGACTATGAGAAGAGCATTAAAAGTAACCAATACATCAGAGTACTGAGCCACCACCATGTTTTCACCAAACCATCTGCACCAAAGCCACTGCTAGAATAAATCCTACATTTAACATCCATTCAGATGATGTATTTTTGCACTGATTCATGGAGTTAATAAAAAGCACTACATAATTTCCAAAATAAGAAGGCAAATCAAGGCTTAGGTATGTATGTGTTTTAATTCACTTTAAAAACTGTCTACATTGAAGGATAAGATTTCAAGGGTTCCCTTTTATTTGATTTTTGTTACATTAGATGATACCTGAATAATCTGCATAGTAACTTGAACTTTTCCATTTTCTTTGTTGTTGTCATTGTGAAAATATTAGTTGCAGGTAGCAATGTAAGACCTCAACACCACTCACAACACGTGCAGGATGTCCAGCCAGAAGCATTTCTCAGTTGACTTGCAGTAGCATGGCACTTGATCATTTGTCTATCAATTGTTATTGATTGATTTTTACTATTTTAAATCTAGTTCAGATGTGGCTCAGGAAGCAAAACCAAACTTTCTTCACTCAGTCTCGAGTGTGGGGTCAGCTCCTCAGCTGGCTGCAATATGCTCCACTGGAGTTCCTCCAGTTTACACCAGCTTAAGGTTCTGGCCTTTATTTCCACCCTCTCCCCCAAACACTTGTGCAGTGCCTTCATGCTTTCTTTAACATGAGTGCAAATGTCAGGATGTTTGAGTCCCTGCATTAGAGGACCTTAGGTGTAATGGCTCTGTCGTCAGCCCTGCTCCCTGCACAGGACACAATGGAGAGGGCTGAACAGTGCCAAAAGCAGAGCATTGGGAAGAGTCACTTGAGAGGAAAAAGACAGGAAAAATAGCTAATTTTGCCCCCAGTGTTAAACTTTGACATATGAAGCATTTCTGTTTCCAGCTGATCAGCCCAGCTGCTTAAGAAGGTATTCATACCACCTACTGCCACAAACTCACTCCTAAAAATCAGATGTTCTGAGCCTTCTTACAGAGACAGCTGGGTCTCTGCACTGACTATTAAAGCCTTCCCTTGTGTGTCACCATCCAATACCCATCAGAAGGTGTTGTGAATACCATCTCTTGCCCCAACCCCCAAAAAAGTCTCCTGACCCTTAAAAAAAAAAAAGTGCTTCTGTTTTTTCTACCTGATAAATGTTTGGGCTGCTTGATCCTGTCCCTATCCCATGTGTTTGTACTGAGATCTGTCCCGAGGAATTTGCACTTGGTTGGCAGTCAGCTTGTGGTGGATATGGTAGACACAGAGGGTTATCACAATAACCAGCCCCAGTATCAGGCCTAAAATCAGAGGCAAGGTTTCTTCTAACTGCTCCCTCTGGTCCACTGGGCACTTGTGCTCTGCAGGGAAAGAAAGAAACAAAGACAGAAATGAATGAGCCACTGCAAATCTGAGCTCCTGGGGCAGTAGTGAACTGATGTCCTCAGAGTCACAGCTCTGTGTTGGGGGTCCCTGAACAGCAAAACCAGTCACAGCAGCAAGGAGAGACAGGAGCAGTCTGGGAGCCACAGGAAGAAAATCAATTGCTCTGAAGGAAAGTGAAACCAGTGTCACAACACAGGGTTTGGAGGGAGAGGCAACACCTATTGAACCACCTGATGCAGTGAGAAAAATTCATACTCATAAGCTCCTCCTCAGGCCTCTGCCACACCAGTACAGCAATGGCCTGGCTGGGAACTGGACAGCAAAAGTACAAGTTTCCTGACTACAGCTGCAGATCTGCTTGGTTTATTTGGTTATAGAGTCTATAAATATTGATTCACAAGACCTCAAGTATTTCATCCTACATCAGACATACCCTGCTCAGCATTAAAAGGTTTTCTTCCTTCAATCTGAAAGTTGACAGAGATCTACCATGCTGTTAGACAATTGCAGAGATCTACCACACTCTCCTTTGACTCTGAGAGCAGCCCAAGGGGAGTTTACCACCACTGGCAGAGTACATGTGTATTTGTGGTAAAAACATCCTGGCATCCCGTGGCTTTTGTCAAATACAGCAAAGGGTGAGCAGAAGCAACACGAGTCTTCCCCAGTATTCTTCTGCGTGATCTAGGAGACCCTGTTGTAATCTAATAAATCACTAGAAAACAGTAATAACCACAACTACAATGGGAAAACACGTCTCTATTTAGCTTGCAAAGGCCACCAAGGTTAGGAGCACATTAAGCTGGTAATGCCAATTGAGCTCCCTTACACACCCAGAGTCCACTGCAGGCCTGAGTGACAGGATCACCATTTACTTTTTTCCCCATGCTTATCCATGCTGAGAGAAAGGCAGAACCAGTGCTGCCAAGATGGGGCTGCCAGACCAAAAAGAAGAAAAATGTTAACACCCTTGGGGGGGTTGCAGGAAAAGCCCAGAGAACCCCCAGGCCCAAGCAGGAGGTGACAGCAGTGATATATCTCCAGCAGTGCCAGCACCTCTGGGAGCTCCAGCACCTCCCAGCATGGAGCTGTCTTCCCAGCATCAGTCTCACAGGGATGCCATCAGGAAATGTTTCAAGCTGTAAATGAAGTGGAAACAAAGATGCAAAAGTGAAATGTAGTCTAATAAAAAAAACCCCTGTCCTTTTCAGTTCCAGTTGCTCACTGTTTCACCAGAGGAGTGATTAATCACCAGGACTGTGTTACAGGCAATTCAGCAGTTGCTGCAATGCAGGGGTTTTGTTTGTTTGTTTGTAGTAAGGAGAAAGGGGGGGAAAAAACCCCAACCCCAATTGTTATTTGGCTCCCAAAATGGGGTTTCTAGAGCTTTATGAAATTCCTCCTCATTTAGCATGCTAAGGCCTGCCCTGACTCACAGTGCCTTGGCACAGCTTGGCGTCCTCAGATGAGACCATGGGAGAAGCCCCACACGGGGTAGTGCCACGGGGCACTGCTCCAACGCCCTGACCTTGCATGCTGGTATCAAGCAGCACCCCTCCCATGGGAAGGATCAGTATCAGAGGAGCTCCTGTGCACTCACCATGAGGCTGCAAGAGCTGAATGGGCTGGGGTGTGCTGATGTGCCAATGGCACCTGCTCGCAGTATCCAAATTCCCAGCTTTTGCCAAATGTGTCAGAGGGCACACCAAAACTCCAGCATCCACACAAGCCATGGCTATATTTAAGTGTCTGAGTCACAATTCAAAAAGGTGTCAATTCTTGCAAGCAACCAAGGCAGATAGTTCTTTATCCTGACACTTTTTAAAGAGGATTAAAAGAAAAAAAAGCAAGCCCACAGGGAAAGAAAATAATTCCCAAAGCAAAGCTGGCACTCTCCACCAGCAACAGCTCCACAAACTCTGCTGCTCTCCCAGGCACACCTCCCTGGGCAGAAAGGACTCTACCCTGGCAGTGAAGTCAGCCACCTCCTGCCTTACAAACACCTTCTCCTCGCCAGACACATGCATTTTCTCCTTTTGAAGCAGATGGCCAAAGGCTGGGCTCTTCAGAGAGCACAGGGAGAATGGGCATGGGAGGCTGAGGGGGGGACCCAGCACAGAGCCACAGACAAAGTGCTAAGCACATACATCTGCAGGGAAACTAAGGCTCTCCAGATGCTAACTGCTAGGAGGATGAATTTTGTATTTTAATATAATGCCTAACACATCATTTTAAAACAACAAAAATTCTCACATTTGTAACAATGTAATTTAACATTCATACAGCATCTTTCACCTCGAGAGCTCAAAGCATTGCACAGGCACTGAGGTCCACAACACCATGGGGAGGGAGGTAAAAGGTATCATTCCTGACCTGCCAGCAAAGGAAAATGCAAAGAAGGAGCAGGAGGGAAGAGGGGGTTGCATAAAGCCCATGGCAAACCCAAATTCAGACTCAATCCCACCAAGCCCAGTGCAGGCAGGTGCACTGGTTGATGCATGGAAAATGAAACACCATTGCACTGGAAACTGCTATGTATTTAAAAATCAACATCTTCTGCACAAAAACAGCCCTTGCCATCCCATTTCCCTGAGTATTCTGTGTCGGGTCACAGTGATCTCAGCATTTCCCAAATCACTTGGTTTTACTCTCAGTCCAAGGAAAGCACAAAGGTCCTTGGCTAATTTTAACTACGTGAAAAGTTCAGGTGACACTGGGAGCTTTGCTGCATCCTGAACCCAGGAGGGTTGCCCCTTTGCTAGACAGATGCCACCCCACAACCCCCATCCCATCAAACAATGCAGGAGGATACAAAGGAAGGTATGGTCCTCATTGTTCTTTTGTGCTGTGCTTCCTCCAACACTGCCTAGCACCCCGGCTCACGTACTGCCACGGTTTCTATGGTGAGTGCTCATCCAATTTCAGTCCTAGGCTATGAAACCACCCAACAGGCCCATTTTCTTGTTTCAGCATCCTTTTGCAGAACAAATAGCAGCACAGCAAGAAAATACCAGCAGTTTCCCACAGTCACAACCTCAAGCCTGAGGACCAGCACAGGAGCTGCTCAAAGGGATGGAAAAACAGCCCAGTTGTGTCTGGCATGATAGAATGGATTTTTAGGATGGGGATTGAAATGGTTACCTTAAAAAGAAAAGATATATATTAAAAGGCTGGGGGGGGGTTGTTTGTTTGTTTTTGTTTTGTTTTTTTAAATGTGGCCACATACCTTGCAAGGAGAAGCTATGTGGTGCCAAAGACACTTGAGAAAACCTAGCCCTCATTTGGGGTGGCTCAGAAGAAGAGGAAACCTCCCAGGATCCCAAGTCCCTAATTCTCAACCTTTATATGCCTTTGTATCAGTATTTTGCCTTATTTTGATTAAAATCAAGAGAGACAACAATTTCTGTGGGGTTCTTTCAGTTGCATCACCCTCTTGATCCAGCTGTCTTTTTACTCATTTCTTAAGCTGAAAAACCTACACACATTTTCCTTATTAATCAAAATAAAATTTCCCAAGCTCTGCATCAAAAGTATTCTGCTGCTTCTGTATTGGAAAAGGTGTATATCTATGTGTGTATATATATAGAGAGATATATATAGATTTATATATCTCGTGTGTATACATATATAGATAGGTAGATATTTCTGAGGGTTGGAAGCAAGGTGTTAGGAAAAGAAATTCTAGCACATCACTTTAAGCAGTCAAAAAAACCCCAAACAGAGCAAACCAATCACTCCCTCCAAGCTTTTTAATCTATCCCAGACAGGAAAGCATCAGTACTGAAGACAAAACCTTTCCCCTTATTTCTTTGTGGTAACAGGGCCCTGACCCTCCTGTGTCCCATGGATAATGCTGCTCTAGCAGCTCTCCTTCTCCATTCTAAAATATTTCAAAATGTTCTGTAGCTTGTTCATAATTAATAGGAATTTCACCTAATGGGAGATTAATGAACCAAAAAGGAGAAGGCTAATTACTGTAATTCAGGCTTGGCAGCCATTCTCAGTCCCCACAAAGAACCACATTTTGCCATGCATGTGTTGAGGACACACCGGTCTGCAGGGCTGGTAGGGACACGCTGCTGGAGAAGCGGCAGAGCCCTGGATAAAGCCCTGATAAATAACCTCTCAGGCACTGCTGACCACCCTCTCCAGGTGCTCTTCACTATTTAACTTCCAGAAGAATTCAACCAAAAAGTGTCATTGAAGAATGAGAGCAACAACAACAAACCAGAAAGCTTGACAATGAGAGAAACCACGATTCTCTCAGGAGGAGGAATTCCCCACACATATTTAAAGATTGCTAAACCAATTGAGGTCTCCTCTTGCCCTGAAGGAAAGAAACAAAACCCAAAGAAACCACACACACACAAAAATCACACCACCAAAAACCTCCCCCATACACAACAACCCACAAAGTTAACCCCAAATTTAGTGCAAGCATATCATGAAAAATGCAGGCACTTCCCTTTGGCAATGAACCCCAAAGCTCCCTTACTGTAACTGTAGGCTTTTGGACTTGACAAGTTTGGCATCATAGGTCTGCCCACTCAAACCTTGCGTGCAGGAAGGCCACAGGAGGAAGGAGAGGGTGATAATATACCAACAACAAAAAAATGATAGGAAACTATTAAATTCTACCTTTTTTCCTTCCTGTCATCTATGCAAAGTATAGTACTAGTTTCATAGCAAAAAAATTTAGTGCCCACGGATAAAACCTAGTCTGTTCTACACTGGCCTTGCCATGAGTAATTCAGCCACACAGAGCTCTGCCAGAGCCAGTGTACGTAATAGCATGTATTTACTACCTCAGTAAGAGGAATGTGAGTCACGAGCGTTAAGTGCTGGGCTCTGCAGTCAGGGCTGGGGTTTTTTATTGTGTTCTAAAATATTTCCTACGTGCAAAATAATAAAGCCCCAGGGTTTTAATGCTAGGCTTGAAAATAACACCACCATTTTCTAGCTAGTTATTCAAAGATTTGGCTATTAGAAGTTTTATTTGCATCTTGTTACAATAATGGTGTTAACTAATTTGCTAAGATGGCACTATAAGAAGGGAACTGGTCCCAAAACCTTAATCCAGGTGAGCAAATTTACACTCCCTCTTCAGTCTGATGGAAAAGACAGGGGGATGCCAGGGAGAAGGAGCAGCATGGGTTCCTCAGGATAAAGGCAGGCAAAAATCTGCAGGAATCCTGCCCCATTGCAGTATTGCTGCTGACTTCAGTACAACCCTTTGATACAAACAGCACACGTTGACTCACATTTCCACAGTTAACATAATTCACATAATCCACAATTAATATTAAAGAACCCTAAGAAGGGGGAGGCCCATCCCTTGTGTTTGGTGCAGAAGGCACCTCACTAAAGTCTCCATTACACTTCCTTTCCCCTTGCAATGAGAATTGATGAAACTGAAGCCAGCAATATGTGTTGTGAGCATTTCCTCCCACCACTGCCCCAAGCTTTCTTCGGTGTCCAGTGGCCCCCAAAAGCCCCTGGAGCTGTACTAAAGCACCTTCCATGCTGAGGAGGAAAGACCTAAGCCCTGCAGAGCTTCCCGGAGACCAGGTTGTTCTGGGGCTTACTAGCAACGCAGCTAGATGAGTCCTTGCAAAAGCCAACGTACATGCAACGGTAGCCTATGTTTTGACTGAATTTGTAAAGGCTTTTAGAGGACCATGTAAGGCAGGAAATGGGTTGGAGGGACTGCAGGGAGCACTTACAATACACTGGAGGGAGCAGAAGGTGCTCTAATAAAGGTAGGACCCAAATTCCTTCAGCACATTGTGACATCCCCAAAGGCAGTGGCAGCATCAGTATCTCAGGGATGCAGGACACGCCTTCACCCTGCGCCTTACCTTCACTGAAGACAAAATCCGCAGTGATGTCAAAGGGCTGGATGCGCACTTCTGACAGCAAGAGCTGCACAGACTTCTGGTGGTCACTGGAGATAAGGGAGATGGTCTGCTGAGCCTGGCACTCGTAGGACTTCCCAGCCGGGGTAACCAGAGCAGAGAGCCGGTGTGAACTGGCCGTGTGCTTCCCAGCTGGCCAAGAGGCAGAAACAGCAGAGGTGAGGTCCTGTCTCTGGGAGACCGATGGGACTTTATGAACAAAGCTAATGAACTGAACACAAGGGGATGCAGGTGGTGTGCAATGCGGTGGCCGCATGCTCCACTGCTCTTAAAGCAGCCTTTTCTCCTGGGGTGGGACCGTGTTTTCAACACAACACCCCACACACAACCAGGGCAGTTCCCACACTAGGGTTGCCTGCCCACCAGCAGGAACAGATGGCTCCACTGTGCAGTCCTGCCGGCACAAAGGAGGAAGCTAGCTCTGCCGCTGCCAGCTATGTGAGTGTCACAAGGACCTAAGTGTCCATAAAGCGAGAGAAATGGTTTTATCGATGTATACACAGGTTTCAGCCTCAGACTGTGCTTGTGCTCCCTACATTCTTGAAACTGCAATTCCTGCGACCACATTTGGGCTCTGAATTCATGTGGGAAGGAACAACGCAATTTTGGGGACTTCACCACAAAGCAAGACAGGCCGTGACACCCTTCCTGAAAATACAACATAACCATTTCACCTACGTATTGATTACAAGAAAACATTCTCCCATTGTATCAAGCTTGTTTTATAAATGAAGGCCAAATGCGGCTCAGCAAGGTGGAATGAGGGATGCCTCCCACTTCCCACTCTTCTGCAGCCCTTTGTTCCCCTCCAGCAGCACAGAAAGGCAATCTGTGTTTCACATTTGCGGAGGTGGATGAGGTATGGCCACCACTGTGTTTTAGGGACACAAGCAGTAGAAACACCAGTGGGAAAAACAGCTCCACATCTAATGTGTTTTATGCCACAAACACATCACACGACTCACTGGAGTTTGAAAATCTTGATGAAGAACAACTTGAAAGTGATAGCATTTCAATCTTCAATATAAGGACAAGTAATTTCATAGCACAAATGAACTAAAACCAAAATGAAAGCCCAAAGAAAGGAAACCTAATAACAAAAGAGAAGGCTGTTGTGGTGTGGAGGTGTGTAGGGGTATTGATACTGATGTCGATCTCACAGTTACCTTGGGAAACCACTGCTTTCCCACCTATTCAACCATCATCAGAGCCCGAGGAGATAACAGCTTAAAAACCATCTCCCACAGGGAAGGAGACAATTTTCTCCAAACCAGGGGGTCCCCTGCCTGCTGCCCACACCCTCGGGCAGAGCTTGGGCTCCCCTCCCAAAGCAACTGCGGTGATTAAAAATAAAAAAAGGCTGCTTTAAAACGGTTTTGTCGGGCAGGTTTAGGGTTTCTTTCCCTCCTCCCCTTTCAAGTGCATTTAGGCGAGTAGCCCGGGGTGTTCCCGAGTCCCCAACCCCGGCTGGGCACTCCCACACTCCAGGTCCCATTAATCCCATGCACGCGGCGCTCACGGCTGACGGCGTCCTTGAAGTAAGTGCGCTCGGAGGTGTCGTAGACGAACTGGATCCGGCTGAGCCTCCAGAAAGCCTCTGGCCCCCGGGACGTGTTGTGTCCCTCCTGCCGAGACAGCGCCGGTCAGAACTGCGGCGACACGGCCGTGTAGAGCTCCCCCCGACCTCACAGCTCCCGGGCGGGCGGGGGCAGCCCCGTACCTTCAGGAAGTAGAGTTTGAGGGTGTACGCTTGCTCCAGCCAGGAGACCTCCAGCTCCGACTCGTTAGTGCCGCACTTGCCCTTCATCTCGGCGCCCCGCGCCAGCGGGATATCGGCTTGTTCCGTCAACAGCTGGAAGGGGGGAGCGGGAATCAGGGGGGCGACGCTGGGGACCCCTTGGACGTCTAGGGATCATCCAGCATCCCCCCAGCTGAGAATCATCGGAGGCGATGAAGGACTTTCTAAAACTATCGGAGGACTTCCCCCCTACAAGCCAGGGCACCAACGGTCCCGCCGTGACAACGTGCGGTGCCTCCGCGGCTGCAGCGCTGCAAACCTGAGCAGCGGCAACCCTGCAGTCCCCCCGGGTCCCCAATCCCTATACGCCATGCCCCTATGGCCCGGACCCCGACCCCAACTCACATCCACGTAATTGCTGGCCCACACGTCGTAGGGGACGATTAACTTAGCGGCGAATTCTGCCATGAGACACGTCGTCCGGTTTTCCCGCACCACGAAAATGTCCTTTTCGGGGTTAGGGGAGAGCCCAGAGAGATTTTCAACTTCTTGCTCGGCAGCCAGGCGAGCCGCAGCGTCTGTGGACATAGAGAGGGGCTGAGCGCCAGCACCTCCCGAGCTTCATCACCACCCCCTGACCCCCGAAGTCAACTCCCCTGTCGCGACAGAGCGTGCAATGGAGATGGGGCAGCCGGCGGCGGTGAGGCAGGAGCAGTGCTCTAGCAGCGCCAAGTCTGTCTCAGCGCCCGTCTCATCGCGACAAGGCTCCGTGTCGCGACTCGCAGCCGCGGTACTCACGCAAGAGGAAAAGCAGACCCGGCAAGCTCCCCCCGGCCATCCTCCCTGCTTGGCCCCGGCGTGTCCGCTGCTCCTCCAAAAAGGTCCGCTCCAGGCAATGAAAGAAAAAAAGCAAAATATTAGAATATTAAAAAGAAACCAAAACACCCAAAACCAACCAACCAAACAAAAAACCCTCAAAAAAACAGGAGGGGAAAAAAAAAAAAAGCTGAAACACCTCCTTTCTGAAAGAGCTGCTGCAAAAGCACACCGCTGCGGAGTGCCGAGTAGGAGGGACCGGGAAGAGCGTGTGTGTGGGTGTGTGAGGAGGAGGGGAGATGCCGGCAGAGCCGATAGAAGCGCCCACGGCGAGGGACGGCGCGTACACGCGAAGGCGGGGGGAGGGATTCCCCTCACCCACCTTCTCCTCCTCCTTGGGAGATGGTGGGGGTACCCGCCGGCCCCCGCGGAGGGGCTCTCGGGGATCCCCTGGGGATGCCAGGGCACCCCGGGCCTCTTCGACGCGCGGCTGGAGCGGAGCTGAACCGCCCCGGGTAGGGCGGGGAGTGGAAGGGGGGCAGTGTCCAGGGGTGAGCTTCACACCGGTCCGGGAGCACGGCCAGGTCCCCGCCACCCATCCAGGAGGATACAGCTGCTAGAGTGGCAGAGGAACCGTTAAAACAGGACACGGCGTGCTGTAGGAAGGGTTTTCTAGTCCAGCGCCGGCTGCTCACGGAGCGTCAGTAATTTCGGTGAGGGTGAACAGCTGCTCTCTGTGTTAATTTAGAAAGAAACGTGCAGCTGGTTCTGAGGGGCAAGGTCAGAAGCGAACTCATCAGCCTTTTGTTAACGACCATCCACGCAACTGACCTCTTCTGATGTCAAGACATACCACGAAACATACAGTAACGTGAAACATGCCATCACAGAGCAAGGGCAGCGATCCCGACAGCACTGAGAAGGTGCATTAAAACAATCCAGGTCGTACCGACGTGCAGCGTTATGGAGAAGGGTAGGGTGGGAAGTCGGGCACACTGGGGAGTCTGGCACAGGTGAGCAGTGCCCGGGGGATGAAATGGGCCCCTCCAGCTGGTCGGCGGACAGAGAGATTTCCGGAAGGAGTAGGCGCTTTGCCAGCCTGGGACCGAGCTGGGCTCACCGCAGCCCTACCCACCTCCAACGCCCGCCGAGCCCTGCGGCTTTGCCTTTCCCTTTCGCAGGGAGATAAGATTTTTTCCGCCTCTTATGGGGAATTTTTTCTCTCCTTTAATAAGCTGCTACCCTCACCTCGGTGCAAAACCCACACCCGAATATTTCCCGTTTACAGAGATAGCAGTCCCGGAGCAGCAGGAAGGGGAGCCTCGCACAAAGGATGCTTATTTTCTGTAAACAGCAGCTATTCGGAGTGTGTGGTTTTACAGGGATTCACCAGTAATTCCCATTTCTAGTTCAGGAAAAGGAGTCTGGAGGAAGGGGTCCAGGGTTTTTACAAGGTTAGTTTGGATTGTGAGCAGCTGCCTCTGGGCACACCTGCAGAGAAGGGGTTTCTTGATGCAAAATAACTCTTCAAAAATTAAAGCAGGTGCTGAAGGAACATA
Organism: Galbula dea; assembly: GCA_013399015.1. Lineage (NCBI taxonomy): Eukaryota > Metazoa > Chordata > Aves > Piciformes > Galbulidae > Galbula > Galbula dea. The sequence goes on along the minus strand of VWZX01008356.1, from coordinate 4,520,424 downwards.
CTAATTTTTTCTAAGTATCCCGTTGAAATTCCTTTCCTGCTTGCTGTACATATTAAATATTATACTCTAGCCATTACCCTTCTCCCCTGTTTCATGATAGAGTCATTCCTGCCCCCCAAAACAGAGGCAGACCTATGTTAGCCATAATACAGGATTAACCTGCAGATAACTGTTTCAGGGGACTATGTCAAGGGGAAAAAAAAAAAAATCTATATGAGGCTTTTTGACTGCAACAGACTATTTCTGTGGTGATTTTAATGCCCGGCTTCCTCAGCCCTTTCACTGATCACCTGAGTATTTAACTACCCTCTATGTCCCCCTCTAGCCCTCTATTTAATTTCCATTCTTTTTTGAGGTTTCCAGGTAGCTTCTAAGCCTCCAAATAAACACATGACCCTGAGCTGCTGCCCTGGATCCATCCCGTGTAGGGGGGTGCCACAAGATACAGCTGGGAGAAAGCAGCTGTGTTAGAGACGTAGGCAAACCTGACCCACAGCCTGCTGAACCCCATGGCACTGAACCATGCTCTCCCAGCACCCACCAGCTGCACAGCATAAAAAAAAGCCTTCAGCTTCAGTGATAATCCCCACTTCCAGCCTGTAGAGCCATATTTATCCCACTCTCCATGGTAAAAAAACCCAGAAAGGTCTAAGATTTCCTAACACCAAGAAAACCCCAGAACATAGACAAAGCAGAAACGTCTCATCCAAGGCAGCCAGCACAGCATTAGCTAGCTTGAAATGCTGTGGCCAGGGCCAATTTGTGGCCATAAATCAGACCACCTGGAGCCAGCCCTGCAACTTGCCATTACCCCCACCCCAGCTGTGGAGACTGATGATGTACCTCTGAAGGCTGAATCAAATCCCCCCTGCTACCTCTCAACCATCAGAGTGCAGTAACTCTTACCAGCCTTCTCACAGGGAGCATGCAGCATGGTGGCAGCAGGGCTGCAGTGCTGGAACCACTGCTGGGCCATCCCTGGGAATGGGTTTTCCAGCCGAGCGGCTCTGGGATGCATCTGCCACTTGCAGCTGGCTTCACAGGCACCCCATAGGCAACAGAGTCTGCAAGGAAATCAGCCCCCAAGGAGTATTTTGGGTCTCTAGCAAGTGGTTTGCACTTGAGTGGGGAGGGGATTAAGCAGACCCCCACTTAGAAACGGTGAATTTAATGACCAACCCCCAAATTACCAGGAAGTGAAAGAATAGCTGCCTGTGAGGTGAGGGTGTCATGACCCTTCCCATCACAGCTGTGCTGGATTTATCTGAAGAGATTCAGAGAGGGAGAATGTGCTACTTCCCTCAATGAGATTTCACTGAAGTGGAATCCATCACTCCGGCAGGGAATGACATTTTAAACTGCTTTAACTCAGTATCAGTGTTCAAATTGATTAGCCTATTTCATCTCAATGGAAATTCTCACCTCATTACATTAGCGGCCAAACTTCAAATAATTCCGGAATCAAATACTACTTAAACAGTATTTCAAAATACTTAGCTGACAAAATTCATCACTTAATTTCAAGTTACTGCCTGCATTTTATGCTAAATTGTCACTGGATGAAATACCTAACAGTTCTGGGAGCTAAGGGGGGAAGCTGAGGCTACCCAGCTTCACAGCTTCACAGAAGCACATTTTTCTCCGATTTGATAAATGTCTTGCTCCTGGCTGAGCAGCGAGCACAGGCTCAAAAGGAGGCTGTGGACAGTATTTTCTAGTCTTCCAAACCCAGCATATTCCCTGATTCACAGGGGATTCACCAGGGAATTAAGACAGACAGGTCTGTTTTCCCTCAGAGAGGGATGTTAGCTGAACCCCGGTCCTTCATTTTCAGTTATTTCTTTAAGAGGTAGGGCAGTGGTTTCCAGTCAGGCTGTGAAGTGAGCCTAAGAAAACCAGTAACATTTAGTGCTTCACCACCTGATTCTGCCCATATCTGCTCTGTCATTTGTTTCTCTTTACTGGCTAGAAACCACTGCAAGGGTTCCAGCTCACAGCACTGTCTCCAGCAGCCATGTTTTAGAAGACATTTTTAATTTTAGAAAGAATGAAAATAAAAATCACTGCCTCACTTAGGGTGCCAGATCCTGCTCGGCATGCTCCAAAAACACTGCTGCTTCCCAGCTCCCTCCAGCACTCAAGTAAAGTTTTGACAGCAGGGAAGGCTGCTCCCAGAACACCACCTGTTTTTAAAACATTATGGATCATGAGGAGCAGGAGGTGCCTCTGTAGGCTATGTGGCATCAGAACGGGAATTCTGAATAGGCACCATAAGTTTGTTTAAATTTTGCCTTAAAAACCTAAAGACTTCACTGACCTCTGTCTCAGTTGCATTCTCAAGGTACTGCTGCTACACTGTACTCAGGCTGCTGCATCTCAAGGTAGAACTGCTACACTGTACTCGAGTAGTTCTGTAGTGCTGTGAGGACTGACGCTGCCCCATTCTTCTGTCACTTAAAAGAAAGAAGACTCCTTTGACTAAAGAAGCTGTGATAGAAATATATTTACACCATTCACATATTTACAGGAAACACATCTACTAAAAATCTAATACCACCACCCTACAATTCACTACAGTCAAAACTAAAGGGTTTGAATTTTTCAGGTTTTTATTAGAGAAGTTGAAAGTTTCATCTCAGGACTGACAATAACATAATTATTTCTCTTCATTTATTTTGTTGATTGGAATATGTAGAATTTGTTTGTACAAGCATATACAACAAAGTAATTGGTGCTTAGTACATTGAAATCAGGAATCTGATTTGTTCTAAACTACCAGTTTTCCATGCAGTCATCTTTGGATTGGCAGCATGGACAAATTCCAAGCGGAATGCTTACATGCATTGTTTTGCGATATAACTACAGCAAGCTCTGGAAACATGCAAATTAACACGTTAGCAAATTGGTTTTATATCTAGTGGACATAAAAAGGTTATTCCTGATATGAAATTCTGAAAATCTGCATAAATACTTCTGTGTAAAATTAAATTAGTTATGTACTTTCCTTTTACTACAAGTATCAAGAATGCCCACGTAATTAATATACACACATATATATAGAGACCTTGTTATGCTAAAAGTCTTTGTAATTAATCAAACAATATTCTGTGCCATACATTTATTCAGTATTTACCAGCTAGTAGAATGACTGTGGTCATATAGTAGGCATTACAGTCTTAGTAGCATTTGTATCACATGCAAACATACTCTTAGCATTTCTGTTTACTAACTTTATCATGTGGCAACAGGTATGTGACTTTCTACAATGTTGTGATTCTGAAGTGTATAAATACTTTTTACATTTTCACAGTTACAAACTTTTTGCCAAAAGCCATTTAAACAATCTTTTAAGTTACAATGAACTGTAGTATCTTGGGTCTGTAGCAACAGGATCAAGATGCAATTTCTATACAAGCAATGTAGGATGTAAACTTTTCTTAAAGTGCCTAAAACGTAATTCCTTAGAGCACTGATCAGTTTTGGCACAAATACACTGTATTTCCCTCATGCCAAACATTGCAGTAACTTACAGGATATCAGCTTCTTTCAGACATGATAGAGTTGATATGGCACTTGTGAATGACATCACTGGACTGCAGAAGCACCCTGTCAAGTTACTGTTACAGCTGATGAATCTGGCCGATGACTTTGTACATATTGTACTTTTGAATCTACACAGTTAACCTCCATCTGCCTACTGCCTGAAAAATACCTTGAAATCGAATTTAAAATTGCCCAAACTCAGCTCCTTACTATCTTGATTATTACGGTGACTTAGCAGAAGATTCAGTTCAGTGGGCTTGATGACATCAGGTGCTGAGCATCTGACAAGTTTTTGCTTCTCGGGATCTGGCAGGATGGGGTTTCTACACAATATATCACACATGAGAACACAAATGGTAAATAACATGACTTGACTACAGTTTTTTTGCCATTTGAGATGATGTTTAAATATCTGTTGTGTTTCAAGGCTCTGTTTGGGTAATTGTGGTTCAGGCAAGCTGCCTGTTGAGATACAGAAAGAAATATGGGACTGGGTTTAAAAAATTGTCTTCATCTTCTGATTACTGTTTTCCCAACAAAGGAAATTCTTGTGGAAATCCAACAAAGGAAATTCAGTGCCCAGTGGTAAAAAAAAATAATGCAAACCTTAAGACTT
>VWZX01008356.1:4356324-4516196 GCA_013399015.1 Galbula dea | reverse complement strand
CCCCCCCCCCCCCCAAAATAAAAGACCAAAATAAAAAGGGAAAAGCCCACTTTGCAACTTCAATGTCATTTTGAATTTTGCTCTCATTTTAAGGATGCTGTGTTCTCCAACTTCAATTTGCTTGTTGAGGTTTCAGACCACTGTTGCTGGCCTGCGATCCATCTCTGCTTCCAGCTTCACCATCTGCTGCATCTCCTTTGCCTGCAATCCAAAATAACCGCATGAAGCGTTGCATTAGACCTTTTGTTCAAAGCACATGTTTTATATCACAGTGTCTGAGCGAGACAAGCAAAACACGTTGAAGATGTATGCAATAACATTATGTTTACACCACCACCCCCTCCAGTATCATTCTGTTTTCAGAATCAGATAAAAATTCTTATATCTACAAATTGTTGGGAAACATTTTTGATCCTATTCCAAGAATCATGAGTTGGCTTTCTGAATAAGTGTATGGTAAAATGCAGGAGCTCCAGTTTGGGGGGAAAAAAATCAGGCAGATGCTGATTTGACTGTTTCTCCTGATAGGAAATGTCTTTGGCAACGCATGTTTCACTGCTACTGTGTGAGTACTGCATGGTGTTAACTGCTTGAAACAATTAGGGAGTTCATCTACGATCTGGACTCATTTCTTTCATAAAGACAATGAATGACAAAAATCCAGCAGTGTAACATCTTCCTTGCAGGCAAGATTTTTAAAGTAATTTGTTTTTCAAAAAATAACCTCCATCTGGCCTGGAGATCCTTATGATTACAGGCATGGTGTTTTCCACCTCATGGTCAGACTACTGCTATATGCTCCATGGGATGACACACACCGAATCCACCTGAAACTGTATCCAAATGTGTTGTGCAGAATACAGAAATGCATGTATGCCAGATCCTGCTATAGACTCTGTATGCCTCAGGCTTTGCAAGCAGAAGCAAAGCACTGTATTTAAATGGGAACTGGCCTGGGAATCCCCTGCTTAGAGTGAGCTGTTTTTAATTCCCTACCTCTCCTTTTTTTCCTCTCTCTCTCCCACAGACATGCACACACTCTCTCCCTCTCTCTCACTCCTGTGGCTCTGTTACAGAGCAAAATTTGCACTTTGGTTTGACACTCTGCAGTTTAAAGGAACTGGGAGTCAGCCTCCCTTCATTTTCTCTGAGGGCTCTCAATCTATGAAGTTATTTAAACCATAACCTGAAGGAGACTGAATAAATTGACCCAGAGGGCAAGCTAACCCATCTATCTTTACAATCAAGCTCCTAAGGATTAAGAAGAAGCAAACCAAGCCATTATTTTCTTTGGTTTAACTACTCTGTATCGTCACGCAGGGAAGAATGGCTACTGGCCCTGACTTATGTAAACGTTGCTTAGGCAAGGAACTTTGCTATCCAAGCTCCTACTGAAGGAGTCACCTATTATGGATGTGTAGACACATATTTGCATATGTGAAAATGGGCAGTAATGAGATGCACAGCTATTCATTCTGCAAGGTAAATGTGGGTTTGTGCAGTTGTGATATACGTCCCTCCTTGAAACATCTAGCCCTGTACTTTCATAATCATCATTATCTTCTTGGGGAAAAAAGTAATTATGATAACAGCAAAGCAACTGTCACAAATATGATTAAAAATTAATCAATGCTCTCCATTTAAATGAGTTAAAAGCTTGAAAGTAATGAAGAAATAATTTTAACATGAAAATATGGAAACATAATAAATAAATCAATATGTACAACCTCTTCTGAAATGTTGGCTGGATTTTGCCTGTGTGTGAAATGAAATTCCAGATGAAACAAAACCCTCTGGTTGTTTCTTAGTGACTCACATTTTAGGCTTGTGACTTAACTACTGGCACACAGTATCTTATAAATACTCCGTGTGCCAATGTATGGTGTACAGAATCATCTTAGACAGAACTTAGCTTCAAAGAACACATTAGCATAGGACCAAGATGCCCATTTTTGCTAGTCTGAGGCTGGTTCAGATAGCACATTCTGATGTGAACAGAGAAGCACAATACTTGAAGCTGAGCCTTCCAGAAGGCTGTGTGGAAGCTACAGTGAATACAAGGAGTGGCAGCTACGGGACTCTGCTTTCAAGATGCTTCTTCTCTAGTGAGATTTAAGACAAGCTAAGAACCACATACAGTAAAACAATAATAAAAATATTTTTCCCCAGACTAACAAATGCTTTCCTCCCCCCCCCCATTATGTGTCTATAAATCAGTGTTGCTAAGGTGGGTGCTGTCAGACTCAGTGGTGCAAGATGTTATCAATTCCAGAAAGTAATTCGGGTCAGGCAATACTGCACGACTGGATGTTAAAGCCTAATGCAACTATTTCCCTTGGTAAGACAGGGGTTAACAGAGATTTCTTGTGAGTAATGATTATTTAGGGAGCCACAGCAGCCCAATCACATGGTGAGTATATTTGCCATAGCTTGTAATGTGTTGGATTTTGAATGAATTTTAAAACCCTGAAAGCCTCTATTCTTTAGGCACTAAAAAGCTATTTCTAGCTATCTATTCTCGATTTTGCTATTCTTAGTGTGGAATTACTTATTTTATTACCATATTAATAGATGTGGATACCCTTTGTCTGACTATCAGCATTAGCAGTTAATCATATGTACGTTAACACTAAAATAGTTCTCTGAGCTCACTAGACACTTCTCACAGACACCGTTTAGAACTCTAAGCGTTAGCTTTCAGCAACGACAGCTAATGTACAATACAAGTTAATCTCTAAATATTTCCTCTGTGCATCACTCTTCATCTGCATCTGAATTTGAGATGCTAAAGCACAAAATACTGTGAATATTGTGTCAGGCTCAAATATCTGTGTGCAAACAAGATTAACATTGTGTTCGCTATGTCAATGGTACTTCTCAATGGTTGTATTTCCAAGGAGGCCTCCAACGTTAATGATTTAATTTAGAAGGAAAGCACACTGAAATAATAGTTTGCTTATGATACATCCATCCTACCTTGTGTTTGAGACACTGCATGACAGGATTTCAAAAGCTGTTTGTACAAAAATAATAATGTCAAAATTGAGTAATACAACAAGAAGCAAATTAAAAGAATGAAAACTGAAGCGAGATTGAAAAATTAATGCAAGGAAAACATACATAAACCAAAACAAATTTAAATTCATAACAGTTTGTATTGAAGGCTGTTTCCACCCATAATTCTACTTTTCTACAATGTATATCTGTAGGAAAAAATTATTCTTTTGTTTGATCAGGAAAAAATAAGAACAAACCATGTTTTGAAATTCTCACTAAACAAATACCACCACCATCTCGATCCAAGTAGCTTTCATACATCAATGTGTGTAACAACCAAACCAGACCCGCTTGTGGGTTTGCACTGGTGCACTTTTGGGGCTTAAAAGGAAGTGGTCAAAGGAGCAGGTATGAAAATAGATGCTCTGATGGATCAAATTAGAGTGAGCTAAAAAACTGTTAAGGACTACCTCTGTGGCAGAGGCCACCACATGCCCCCACAAAAGTGAATGGTCTTACTCCATTTAATCACTCATGATTTAGGCTGACTTCATTTCTGCACTGAAATGGAGTATGAGCAAGCTCATGTAGGTTGTTATTATCCCTCAGCAGTGGAAGCTGTAACCCCAGGTGAAGGAAGTATCTAATTGCTCAAAGTGGTGACTCCTTTAGTGACTCACACTTATTTCCCAGCAACCTCCCTCCCTTATACATAAGATGTTCGTCATATTGTGATTAAAAGCACAACTACAGTCATTCCCTTTTGTCTTTATGTTTTTAAAAAGTGGATCCAAAGCCCTCTGAAGCTAATGGAAAGAAACCAGGGCTAACACCTTTTTCTGAATGGAGCTCATCACTTTTTGTCAGCACAGTTTACGAGGAGTTCTCAGTCATGCTCTCTACTGTGATGCTATAGATTCCCTGTAGCCCAATTATCTCCCCTAGGTGCTGCTTCCCCTACCTTTTCATTATGTTCAGACATTGCTCAGGAGCAGGCTAACTGGTACATCCATTCATGCTGGAAGTTAGAGACAGCATCTACAGAGAGCCTGTGAGGAAACAGGCTAGGAATTTTGGTTGTTGTACAGAAGGGAGCTGGAGCAATTAGAAGCCAGAGCCGTGCTGGCTTGGGCTCAGTGGTGGCAGCTGCCTGTGATCCTACATGCTGTCAGTCCCCTAGAAGTTAACTGGCTGTTAACAAGGCTGCAGCTTTTGAGGCTGTAGGACTGTGTCCTGACAGTGGAAAGATTAGATTTGCATGTACCCTTCTCTTTCCTCCCTCTCTGTAAGACAGCTTTAAGTCATCCCTTAATGTCTGCCAAAGATTTCAAGTTCTGAACATCTCATAAACAAAGTAAGTACATAACCCTTGAAAGCAATGGGTATTAAATTCACCCCCTCTGTCTCACCAAAAGCCTGGCTATATTCCCCTGGTAGTTTACATTTGTGTAAGTGCAGTACTGCAAGTCCATGCAACTATTACAGCTCTGCTGGCTCAACCTTTCAGCAAGGGAACTGCTGAGAACATAGTGTCACTTCTACCAGAAATAAGATTAGAATTTTCCTTCCCTTGCCAAGTAGTTTTTCAATTAAAAAAAAAAAAGAAGAAAATAAAGCTTATAAATTAGCAAAAAATAATAAGGTATTTTAATTAGGAAAGGGTGTACTAGTACAGATAAAAGTCCCCATGCTAATATACATCTCTACAATTCAGTCCAAACTAACCGTCTTTTAGAGTTCAGAGATGCTCTGAACTTTCACCTCTGTTTTTCCAATCAGCACTAGAAATGAAAGTTCCAAAATGAAGAAAACATTTGCTTGAGATACTTTTTGGGAGTAAATAAACCAGGCCTTTTATGACTGTCATATCTAGCTAACAAGTATCAATGTGGCTGAACAGCCAAAAGGACAGACTCTGGCTAACCAGTTAGCCTTAACATGCTTATCTAAACCAAATCTGGTTCTGCATCATTATTTCAGTCAGCTCACCTCTTCATTTGAACTCCCCAGGTAGGAGAGTGACCATGAACCCTTGCCCATTTCCCCTGTGTCAGTAATGATTTACATTCAGAAGCATTCTTACTCAGCCTGATTCTGGTTACTGTTTTCACTAGCTTGCTTTGCTTTTAAGCCTTTAAAATAAGATACCTGCTCATTCTGCTTCTCCAAGACTTCTAAATGCTCAAGCTGAACTTTTTTCAACTGATCCATTTCCTTTGACTGCTTCATTGCCAACTGCAAGCAAGAGAAAATAATGTGGGGAAATTTAGTACACTATTAACAAACAAAACAAAAATTTACTTGAAAAATGCACATATATAGACTGTCCTGTCTCATTTGGATGGCAAAGACATCACAGGAGGCCAATCACACCACCCAATCTTAAGAAAAGCCATTAATATAATAACATAAGTATATTATATATATATTTTATATTATATAAATGTAGCAAATATAGACCAATAAGAGTGATTTTGTTAATTTAAAATAGTTTCCTCTTATATAAAGGTAAGATCTTTTACACTACAAGTATGTGGAACAAAGTAAGGAGAAATATCTGCTTATTTACTAGAGCTGCATTCTCAACACAGAGAAATGGAAATGAATATCCAGAAATAGTGCTCAGTGACTTTGTCAAGGTTATAGTTACCCTTTTTCTCTCTTCCAGGAACTTTTTTGTGTTGCTGCTGTTCAGCTCTCTGACTCGCCTAGAAAAATGCAAAAGTTGTTCATGAAGACTCATGAGAAAAAAAGAAACCCAAAAGCTACACAAACTCATCAGGTATATTTTGGTTTCTGATTATCTGCACCATGTGACACCAATAGCAAAGTGTACAACCTCTCTGGCTCTCTACCTCTACGCTTCAAGGTTTCCATGTACATTGACAGTATGACTCAAGACTTGAGAAAACAAAAAGACCAAGACTGCTGTAACTGTTGTTTTGTCCTCAACTCAAGAGTGGTGGACAGAACTTTAATAATGTTTAATTAGTTGTGTATTCCATCCTGCACTCTGCTTTCAATTTGTTTTGGTGTACAAAAAGTGCTACATCTCTTAACAGTGCTAATGGAAAAATCATCTGATGATCCTAAGTTACAGCTCACCAATGCTGTAAAATTCTTAAAGTTGTTATTTAAGCAAAAAGATAAGTACACAATTAATTTTTACATAAAATACCTAGTTGCAAAGTGTCTCTTCCTAAGATCTCTGCCATGACATATACCAAAAATAGTTCAAAGAGCTGAATCAGACTAATCACAAAGCCTGAAAACCAGAACTGTATTCAGACTGCTTGCAAATCTGGGAACGGATTTATCTCGGAGTCATTAGTGGAGGTCCTACATTAACTAAGCATACAGTTACCAAGGGCTCTGACAACTCACCTTCCTCATGAGCTAAGAGCATGTAACACTCAAGGGACTTTGTTCAGTGGGAATGAGTTCAAGCCTTTTGACCAAAATAGCCCAGTGCCAAGTAGCAACCGTAACAGAGGAAAGAATGAACCAGATGGCAAGCCCAAAGCGAACGGGAAACCCCGAAGGCTTCTGAGACATCATCATGCACACTCTGCTTTTAGCTATTTATTTGGAAACTTTTAGGATAAATAGAAGAAACTTAAAATAGCTATAATGCAGATCAATCCTCCAGCTGGTACTGGCAAGTGTCTCTCTAGTCTCTCAAGTCAATTAAGGCTGTCATCCCCAAATGTGCTGTGAATAACCCATTTTTGCAAGTGCAGCAGTGCCCTTGGTTGGCTGAGCCTGGATGCTGGCCAGGCCTCCGATGCTAGCACATAACATGGGAGAGCTGCAGTTCACTTCAGGAGTGGAGGAGCAACACATGGGCTGTCATCGAGTACATCTCCTGCTTCTTCACTCCTATCTTCTATCACTCTCTCCACTGATTATCATCACTTTTAGCACTCCATCCCTCTGTTCCACCTCTCCTCTGTGTTATCAGCAGATGAGGGAGAATGCCCTTCACTGGCACCACCTCCTGTGTTTGTAGTGACGCTGCAGCTCCAGTTATTCTAACTCCAACTAGAACCAAACCTCAGGCTCCCTGTCCAATATAGCCCTGATTTCATTTAAAAAGCAACAGCAAAACTGTATAATGCACTTTACGTACAATCATTAAAACACTTACTGATGTGCTTCAACTTAATAGTGTGATTAGACCAACCAGTCAGTCACAGCTGATAAGTATTAAAGAACCTATTTCCTTCATCAGGGCATTACATTTATTAGAAGGATAAATATAAGAAGAGCAACATTTTTCTTAAAATGGTCATCTAAAAAATATTCAGCATAATCATTAGACATTGTTTCCATACTTAAAAGCATGGTTTTAATAGAATGAATCCATGAATTCACCAGTCAGTGTTTGACAACATTCTTCCCTTCTCAAGAAGGGACATCTGATACTTACCTCTCTCTCTCAGCTTTATTTTTGATAGATTTGTCTTGGCTTATGGCTTTGCTGTTCTCCATAGATATTTTAGCCTGGTTGGCCCTCATTTCCTTGCTTTCCCTATGCAAAACCAAACAAAGTCATTAATGCCTAAGATGCAACTGTTTTGGAGGTTAGTTTCCTGCTATTGCTCTACACTGTGGTTAATTTTGTCCTCGAAACATTAAGGAAGAGGAGAGAACAAAGCACACAAAACCTGCCTTCCTTTAGGTAGGTTTGAGCAAGCATTCAGAAATCTCCACTTGTTCCAAAGGACATAATCTGAAAGATCAGTTTAAAGCATTTTTACACTCTGAATGTTATAAAAGGGTACAAAATGCTTTCTTTTCTTCCCAGTACATAAGAGATGTCCAAGTATGAGCTACTCTCAGCCATATAGAAAATGCAATTTGTCTTTTAAAATTGCCTAAAAAACTCACAAATCCTGTACTGAGAACATGACTGCAATATGAATAGTAATAACATTTGCTAGCTGTGGTATGAGCTGACAAGATTTCCTTTTAAGACTTCCACTTTGGGTCTGAAGAGAGCTCTGTGATTTAGACCATGGTCAGACTTGTGTTCAGTTTCTCCTCCTGGCCCCATGAACCCTGCAGCCTTTTTGTGTGAAATGAGCTACCTTTAACAGGAGGGTGGCAATCACCTTCCAGTGGTACTGTCCTGAGTGGTGTACTTTGACTTGGGAGGTAGAAATCCTCTGCATTTTTTCAGCCAGTGCAGTAGTAAAACAGAAAATAAGAGTAAATAAATATCTTGTTGTTTTAGAAAGAGACTGTGAATCTTTGTCTGGAGTAACAGCACATTTGCTGACTTTCAGAAATGGCTTATGAACCATGAGTGAGTGGAAGCCTTTTTGTCACCCTGGGTAAGCCAGTCAAACTCCAAGGAGGCTGTCCCTGAAGGCTAGCTCTTGCTTTCTGCCTGCTTAGCATTCCAACTTTGCAGCTCCTGATCTCAAGGGCTTCTTTAAACAGGAATTATATACAGAAACTAGACAGTGAAAAGTGGATTGTAAATTCTCCAGTAGTGCATGGAGCATCTAAAAGTCAGAAAGTTCCAAGCCAAGCCAGTGCCTTAGTCTCTTTTTCTGGGGATGATCTTAAGTAGAGTGCTGAAGAGTTATTGCACTAACCCCAAATTGTAAGGATTTTGGACACACAGAAGAGGAGGGGTGTGGCACAGAAGAGTGCTTCATTTAATGAAATGTCACTAAACATTTCTCAAAGACATTAATCATTAAGTAGCATGAGGAAACTTTGTTCCATGCTATGTTATGTTTTCCACAGTTTAAAATGTTCATTAAATCAATGCAGTGCTTTCTTTTCCTCCAAGAGTTCACAAAGTAAATAATTTCTGAATACAGATTTAAAAGCAGTGGTGTCACAGCAAAAATTAAATCAAGTTCTAAAAATGTTGTGTCAAATGTGCACATTTCATTCCAATAGTCCTTTCTCTAAATAAAAGCTTTTATTTTCTCTCCTGCATTAGAAGTAATTTTCAAGCACACTATCTTAAAGGCAGTACTGAAATAATTGATTTTTATTACTGTGCTCAAGGATAGGAAAAAAGTGCAGGTGTTCAAACTGATTTGGTCTATTTGCATCAGATATAATTTTAGAGTGAAAGAAGTTAAGAGGATTAGAGGACTACTGTGCATCACCAGTGGTTTCAAAATGAAGCTTTGGCCATGGATATGGCTGAAAAAGCCAACATGTCTGTATGCAACTGTTTATAACAGAGCCCTGAGTTGCACTGCTGAGGGGGCTTTCTGTGTCTGTTGAGTTTTCAGTGCTTGCAAGAAATGAAAGGTAATATTAACAGAGGAAACAAGCAAACTAAATCTTCTCTTCCTTTTAAAATCACCAAGAAGCACTTGTTGGGACCTCTCCTTGTTTCTAAAGCAGTGCTTCTCAAAGATGAGACCAAAGTTCTAGTGCCAGTTCACTGCTCAACCATGTATTGTAGGGCTTTCTGTTGAGTCTCAAGTCCAAGCAGTGCCTCCTTGGCTGGCACTGTTAAAGAAATCCTCCAGATCCCAAGTGGTGGTGATGCCTGTAGCCAGATTTAACTGGAAGAAGTAGATAAGCCAGAATGATAAAATAAAAAAGGATTCTGAAAAATGTGGTACATGAACAACAAGATCTAACTGCTGATCTCCTACTGTGTCATGCAGACTGAACTCAATAAACAAGCATGTCTTTTAAAGGGGTACTTAACTTCAAAACATGGAATTCTATCCTTGGAATTTATACATATATTTGTGACATTAAAGTACATTAACATGTTATCTTATGTCAGCAGTATTGTTTGAATGGCTAGAAAGCTCCTATCAAAAAACCCCTGCCAGACAATTTTTCGTTCTCATGTTACTTTATCTGGAGCACACAATGCTTGAATGCTTGTGAATAGCAGCTTTATGTCCCCAGTTTCTGAAATGCTGCAAGCTCACTACATCCAAGTCAGTGAAGCTAACCCAGACTGGGAAGGCAGGGGGCACAGCACACTGGAGTTCAATAAAACCTCAGATTTTTAGGAATATCTGCTGTCTTCTGCTTTGTTTTTAAATGAGCTCAAAGCACAAACTGTAATTGCTTTTTGTACTCCACATGGAGGAAAAGTATTTACCCTATAGCAGATGACTACATCATTTGAGATTACTGATCATTCCTACTAGGCCTGTGTCCTCTGATGTGATAGCTAACTCATTACCTCAGCTCACAGAGAGGGAAGCAGTGAGAACAGCATGCTGAGAGCATGGTCCACCTCCCACGCTGCTCTCAGACAGATAATCTTTTTCCTCTGGTTACCTAAGTTGTCTCCTGGCTACCAATAAATGCACAAGTATTCCTAAACACAGTACATTCTATTAAAAGTTTACAAATTATTAAGTATGGAGTTTCTTTGAGGCATTATTATTCACATTTCATTATTTCACATTCCTAATTCTTCTGAAATATTCATAGATTAGACACAGTCTTAAATTGGTTTTAAACAGGGAAGTCCAGATCTGCACATGTAAGAGTTACACACAAATTCCCAAATAAGAAGAAACACACTGAATTGGAATGAATAAAGCAGAAATAATTTTGATGGCTGTAACTCCTGGGACAGCTGAGAAGAAAAGGTTCTCAGTATTTATCAGGATGTAGATGTTCAGGTCTGGTTCTTAGGAGCACTGAAAATAGAACAATACATGGACAGAACACAAATGATTTCTAATAAGAGAGCAAGATGCATCACTAAGAATAAAAGAATTATTTACAAGAAATGATACAGAGCTGCTTCCACAACCTAAAGACACAGAAATTCTAAACCCAAAGACAAAAACTATGAGAAAAAAAAGCTTTAAAAAGAATCAAACTTTGCCCTACTGTATACATAATAGCTGTCTACAATGACAGCCTTTAGCAAAGTTAAGAGAATAAGGACATATGGATGGAAAAGAACACAGAAACTTACTTTTGCAGGCTATATATTAGTAAATTATCTTCCAAGTATTATAGTGAATTTCAAAGAGGACAGAAAATAGGACTCTAAAGTGACATGGTTTTTCTGGGCTGAAGCAGCCAGGTATGATTCAAAGATACAGTAACAAGGTCTGACTCTTCCTCCAGCTAGTACCTTTTGAATGATACATTTGTATTATAATTTAAAAAGTTCTGGACATCGTTTTTGACTATGTACTTCAGGACAACCTGAGTAGAAGGGTTAACACAGAGATTAACATAAGAGCCTTTTGCTGGGACAATTCTCTGCTGGATGGAAAGCTTGCAGGTCCCAGCTTGTGTTCTCTCTGATGCAAAGATAAGCTCTTTTTTCACTCAGGAATTGAAAAAATAGTTTCAATATCTTCTTCAAATATGATTTATTTATTCCTTTTCCCTCCATCACATTTTTTATGTGAAAGAGGCTAAAGACAATTACATTTGAATATCTATGTATGTACACACATATTTTGCATTCACGTGCTTTTAGACTGCTTTGCATAATAGAACACAGCATAAAAAAATGATTCTACTTGCTGCCAGTTTAAACACTGTGATAATGTGTATTTAGTTCTATTTAATTTCAAGTGGGCAAGATGGTTACAAAAGCAACAGGACAGCAGTGTCATGCCATATCTTCTGTATTCCCAATAATTATGACAGGATATTGAATGAAGATAATATGTCAGTCTGACACAGCTTATCCTGCTACCCATTGTTTTTATGATCTTACTCTTCATGGATCTTTCTTACAATCATCAATGCAATAAACACAATTCTACCAGACATAAACACAACTACTAGACATGCCAAAGAATATTTCCATATTTGATACTTCTCAGTTTCCAGCCTCTAAATTAAAGGTCCTGGGTAAATTCTAATCATTCCCCACAGTTAATGCAAACCAACACAGCTTCATCACATCCACTGCCTTTAATGAAGTTTGGATAGTCTAAACCAGCTAAGCAGCCCATTCCTGCATCTATCTAAACCTTGTACGATCACTTCTTTTACTTCTACCACACATACAGCGCAGTGTCTTTGACAGCAGAACAGGAGTTACCAACACAACAAACCAGCCCATTATCCAAAGCAGACATAGCCTAAGCCCTTTTTATCAGGTAGTGCTGCCCTGCTCACCTGTCATGAGAAAATTTTAGCTGCTGGGTTTGTTGTTCATGAGCATTGATCAGCAGTTTCTTCAGCAGTTCACACTGTTGGTTCAAGTGTAAGTCACGGATTTCTTGCTCTTCAGCACTGTGTGTATTGATCATCTCAGACCACTCTTTAGTGTGCTGTGCCACAATCTCTTTGACCTGTGGAGAAGTAATAGCAGCTTTGCTAGAGGTTCTCAGATAGGCTAGGAGTTCAGCTATTACTGCTCCTGAAGATGATGTAAAGACAACCAGAAAAAGGCTATAAAGAATACAGCTGAATTGTGAAAAATTAAGTTAAACAAATGAAGTTGCTTGGCAGAGTAACAAAGCCAGCAGGGACACTTATGTGTATTATAAAACCAGGTGTAAACCAACCCCTACTATTAGGGCTCTATTATCTAAAGTTCTCCAAACAAATTGGCTGCATTTGTGCTCTTGCCTGTAGTACTGTTATTTTAAAACCTTCTCTAATGCTGAGTCCATAAGGAAACGGCTTCACATTTTGGTTACCAAGAAAAACATATATTAAAAATATTGAATTTAACAATGGAAAAAACCTATCAAGCAGGATTTCTCTGAGGGCTTAAATACAGTTTTTGATTTTGTCAGGACAGTTTTACACACAGTCAGTTTACAGAGGAATCCTGTATTTAATACCCCCTGAACCTGAAGATGGGCTCTATATCTTTCTTTTATATTCATTAAGTCAGCAGGGAATTGATCAGTATTTGTCTCTTGCTTATCTCCTGAGACTCAAAGGAATAATGTCATTAAAGTTTTGGAAAGTTCCCAAGAGACAATATGGTACACAAAATATGCCTCACAATAAACCTATTTTCAGGTAGTCATTTCAGCTGCTACTAGGGTAACTAACAGCATCTGGGTCATCTATGACATCTAAACCTTACTCTTCAAACATTGCCACCACATTGCTCAGAAAGTGAGAGACCAATGTCAGTATTTGAGGTGTGGGCCCACATGTGGGCTCTGAGAACTGTGGAACAGACTCTCCTGCACGTTCTGATGATGGTGGAAGAGGGAACCTTAACAGCCCCAGTCTCCATTCTGCCCTGGAGAGGCTCCTCTGAAGGCCCTCCTACACAAAGCTCCTGTTGTGTAATAAAGCTGAACCCTTCATGAAAAAAAAGTGAGTGATTTTGTAACAGATCGAGGTGACTACAACTGCCTGAAAACCAGACTTGCATTTAACTGTGGTTAAATAGTGGTCCTATCTCAAGAGCCAGGACTGGATGCAGAAGCAGCTGACTGAGAGCTACCTGGAGTTTTCTGTGGCTATCAGAAAACAATCAAAGCATTTTGAGGCAGGAGATCGGTACAGCGAATACAGGCTTAATTCATCAGGCTATTGAAGAGAGAGTGTACCTCCAGCAAAAGGAGCCATGGCTATTTTTGTCCATGTGGGTAAGTGTACTACTAAGCCAAAGCCTATCAATCATGAAATCATAAATACTCCTGAAGGATGTGGTGTTCAAAAGGCAGTACCGACTTCAGAGCCAGAAAAGTATCAGGATTCAGTCTTAAAATGGGATTCAGATGACCTTGGAGTTCACGACCGTTAAATCATCTGGTCTGCAGATCTGTGATACACTTCAAAGTTCAGGTGTAGTAAATTCAGTGTATATCCGTGCTTTCCTCCAATTTATTAGCATTATAGTTAAAATGACTATTTCATTTGCACTGGGCTGTGCTCTTGTCCTACTTTCCACTATTGAGGCAGCATTGCTTATTCAGAAGGGTAAGGAAAATAACCACTAGCTAACTTTTCTCCTGTTCTACAGACTGTGTTTGCAATCCTATCCTTTCATCTGTTCCTACATTAAGCCTAAGAGACTAATTAAAATCTTGATAAGGAACTTTCTTCTGCACAGCTTATATGCAAGATGTTTATTTAGTCACCAAGTTGAAACAGGAATAATCTTTGAAGTAATCTTTCCTTTTTTCTTTTCATCGTCTGCCTCCTTGATATTGGGACCTACTTTTCTAATGAAGGGGAGTAATTTGCATCAGCCAGGTTAATTGTGTGTGAAGTACATATTGGGACATTCAGATCTAATTTAAATATTTTATGTCAAACTTGGGCTGGATGTTTCCTCATGACAGGATGACTTTTGTGGATGAAAAGGTCTCTTTGGCGTTAAAAGTTTACATACACTTTGTGACAGAGCTGCACTGGAGGACATGAGCTGTAATTAAAGTTGAATTATGGTACAACCCAATAAGAAAATTAGTGGGCCAAATCCTGAGAAATGCTGAACAACTGTTAATTAATCAAACTCCCACTATATCAGTGTAATGCATTCAGCATCTCAGAATTTAATCTAATTTAATTGCACCTACCTTCATCTAGGATAAAAGTTAATTTCCCTATAGTCTTGAGCACTGTTTTCCAACCTGTTGTTTGCAAACCTCTGAATGATCTCCAGAAATAATTCAAGGGCCCACATATGGTAATTGAAACAAGAAAGTCTGTGAGAAGACTAAAATGGGTACATAACTGAACAGTTTTGATAGAACCACAGCGAGTAAGACACTGAAAATCACTGACCCAGAGAAAAGCACAGAGGTAGAGGACTTGCACAGGAGTCCTTCAGGAATTATCTAACATACAGAGGCTTGGCTTTTCATATGAGTTTACATTTAAGTCTCCTTTGAAAATGTCATCCTAAAACCTGACATGGGAGTGGACAAAATTCAATCCTTTTCCCAGGTATGGATTAAGTTGAAGGGAACCAGTCTGAAGGTGGGATTTTAAAAAGCAACAGAGGTCAGAGACTGCATACATTTGTGGAAAGGGAAAACATGAGTCACATTTGTTGGATTTGGAAGATTAATTAAAGCTTGGATGTCCCTTGTGTACAAATCACACATCTGAACTCCAGACTGTGAATGACACAGGTGAGAAGCAGAGAACACAGCAAAGAATCTTCTACACAATGTAACTTCAGATGAGTTTTGGAGCATGGCTGGATGATAGAGAGCTAGTGCTCCTCAGAGAGCTCACTGAGAAATTAATGTATTATCTTTTAAGTTGTCATCAAATTTACTTTTATTTAAGGAAATGGTTCTGGACTTTTCATTAGGGAAGGAAATAAGGAGATGAAAGACTACACTAGGTTTTATTCCTGGTGTATTCCTACATCTTTGGCTGAACAGGCAGCAACAAAAAAAAAATTTTGTTTAGACAACCAAGATCTTCTCAACATGAAATAATGAAAGAATAAAATTAGGAGAAGGAAAGATGAAAATTAATTTATTCTACTCTCAAATACTGGCTGCTTTTGTTTGTGTTTTTTACATTTGCCTGATTCTTTTCACAAGTTTCAGCTTTTAGAGTAGCTCTCCTTTACTCTTCTCCCTCCAGATCATTTTGCACATGGACTTGCCTTCTAGTGTACCTGCTACCCTCTAGTTTGGTTGTCTTTCAGAAACTTGGAAGCACATCAACAGGTGGGAGAGAAAACTTTCAAAGAGTATATGAACTCGGTGAGCATAGTAGTGGTATAGAAGTATAAAGGAAGCAGCTCTAGAGTAACTCATTGCGAGCCAAGAGTCACAGCTTGAGAACAGCTTTATAAAATGAACTGAGGTTGAGTCTCCAGCACCTTTGAGAAAGCAATGCAACTAAGCAACAGAAGACAAAAAAGTTAGAAATAAGAAGGCACTTAGTTCAAAAGCAACTTGGACTCCTTGTTCCCTAAGAGACAGAGCAGCAAGTGTAGCTTATGGTAACAATGATGGAAAATGAAAACCAAACTTTTTTATTATATATTTTGAGAAAGTATTTAGTCTCCAAATCTCATAAAGCACAGATTCTCTTTATCTAGCTAGAATTGATACAAATAACCAGTTTTGCTTCATCAGGCCCAAATATGGCACTTTCTCCAAAAGTTTCAAAAGGGCAGGAAATTGATGATGCTTTTATTTTTTTTTAAGAAACACTTTCAGACACTCAGTTATTCCCATTCTTTTCAACATATTATTATTATTGAAAATCATTCACAGGCTTCCAAGAAAATTAACTACCACTTGGGAGGCAAAAGCTCTCTTTCAGATGTGGCATGTGTTAAAATTGGCTGTTTGCTTACCTTAGATTTGTGGTCTGATGTTAGTGTCTGAATTTTAATTTCCGTTTCTTTCTTCAATTCAAGACAATTACTTCCTCTAAAAAAAGGAAAATCCAAATGTGTGCCACAAGTTAAACATCATCTCATTCAGATGATCATGCTAATTAAAACATTTATCAAAGTTGAAGTGTTTCAGTGTATTGGAATGAAATTATTTCTTCTGGCAATTTATTCACAACTTACAAAATATTGTTGGATTAATGATCATTCCATTCAAACACTACACAATTAATTCTAGATTGGCCCAGCAATTATTCTGGTGCTGAGGATATGTCAAGCATGTCCATTTATGGTACTTGCTTCCTTGCCCAGGCTTAAAATACCTCAAAAATAGAAACCAGCTTCTGCCTGAAAACTTACAGACATATTCAGTGCCTTGCCATCATTTTATCTTATGATTTAAAACTAATTTTTGCTACTCTTTTTTTTTTTTTTGGTAGTTTGAGCCAGATGAAAAAGTCATTTGGATAACTTCCTCACAGGGCAATTTGGGCATACTAAATTTGAATACCTATTGAAAGTCTAAGTGCCCCTCTGTGAGAAAACAAAAGTGAATAGGTTGCAAAGAAGGAGGTCTCATTACCCTTGCAGACCACACCAACCAATTAGACACTTTCTATGACTTGGAAAGCATCAAATCTCAAAGACAGCCCTCACTCCTTCAGAAAGCTGAATACAGCATGGCATTTGTGTTAGGATGAAGTTACTGGGGTTGAATGCAAGTTGTAAAGCTTGTTTCATGCAGGAGGGGTGCATGATTCTTTGGAACAGACTGGTAAAATGCCTGCAGAGGGCCTAGGCTGAGGCTGCCCCGACTTGCCTCTGGGTTAGGAGATGGATGACTTCTACCTCTCACCCACAGAATTTCTTTCATGAAGTCCAATTTCTTGGGCCATGCATTGGGTGGGACAGATGTACAGAACAACTATTCCATTGAAATTACAACAGGAATTTCAATTGCTGTCTCAAAGTCAACATTTTTGCCCTAAAATTTTTGAAGGCTGACAAGCTCCATCTTTACCAGTCTTCCTGTCTCCTTTTTTCTTCAGGGAAGGGTATTTACAACAGAATATAAATTCACATATAGAAGTGTCTGTGTTTTTTTGTCTGGAATATTACAGTATATATTGAGAGGAGTCTATTTTAACATCAGTGTAATATTTCTGAGTTGGATCATCCACTGATGTAAAATGGTGTGACTCCACTGAGTGGATGGAGTCACATAATTTTATCATCTGAAGTTGGTCCTGATAAGAATGGTTACTGCTTGACTGCAGTAATATTAATCCATATTTGCTCTAGAAAAGGAGATTTATGAAACTCTTAACAAGTCTAAATCCTATTTTAATATCAAAGTACTGCTAAACTTAAGGAAATTAACAGAAAATTTTATAACCAAACTGTACCAGGAAAGTTCTTACTGAAACCAGTAGTGTGATATATGTGTTTGTGCTCTCAAGGGACACTAGAAGGACTAGTCATTTATTTTCTAGTCTAGCAAAGAAATTTTTGTAGCAATTTCTAACACTCGTTTGACACTTTTGAAGTAATATGAATGCATAGAGACAGGTTCTGATCACTTGAAAAAAGAATAAAACCAAACAGCTGGAAAGAAAGCGTCTTTGATTTTGCATGTGGGTAGCTGTGATCAGTCTGGATATAATTCATGTATGAAGAGACTGTTAGGTGAATCAAACATATATTATCCCAAATTAGTCTAATTAGTTCAATCACTGAACTTTTCAGAATCCCAGACACTGAAACCATCAGCTGATTTCTTATCTGGAAATGTATATTTCATTATATCTCAAGGCAACTTCCAGTCAGGCTGGATATAACCAGAATTGCCTCCATCTGCAGTGCCATAGACCAGGGCTAAACCATCAAGTCCCAGTTGGGAACAAATAGCCAGGGACAGCCCAACCCAGTGCCACATGTCCATATTCACACATGCAAATACAGATGAATTTCTGGACAGTACTGAGAAAACAGAAGGATCTTTCTGTGCCCTCAGCTCCATTTCAGAGTAGGAACATGAGTGTACATATCTGCATAAGCCTCTCCAAGATTCGTAAGCATTTGAAGTGTACAACAGAAATAGCACAGGGAACAAAATTCTGTCCATCTGTCAGGGAATTAGCATGTGATTAAAAAACTCTACTCTGCTGAACAATATGCAGTTGACATTTGTCACACCATGTGGCAGAAATGGACCATGAAAAGCTGCACAACAAAATCAGAAGAGGAAGTCTCCTATACACTTATCAAAAAGCTTTTTTTTTTTCAGGAAATATCTGACAATTTCAGTATGAATTCCTGAAAACACATTTTACATGTTCTTTTATAACTTTTATTGCTTGTAAAAGTTCCAAAGGAAATGGAGCATGTCCTGGACTCACTGAACCCAGAACCCCTTATTCATCAGATCATTTCAGTTCAATAAAGTCTTTAAGTTTCAACCAGTGTGCTCAGTTTTAAGCAAGTCCTTAAATATATTGCAGAGTTGGAGTGAAGAGTGTGCCTAAGTACCTTGTTGAATGGGCCTTCAGGGCTGCATACAATGATCCTGCTGGAAGCCCTTAAAACACTTTGACACAGAATTAGAAGTGTTTTCACAGAAAGTCTGTGCTCATACTGGATTTGATTTGGTGTTAGTTAGACACAATAGCTATTCCTGTAACACTGCACAGATAACTCTGATAATCATAGAATCATAGACTGTTAGGGGTTGGAAGGGACCTAGAAAGATCATGTAGTTCAACCTCCCCTGTGAGAGCAGGATCACCTAGATGAGGCCACACAAGAATGAGTCCAGGAGTTTTGAATGTCTCCAGAGAAGGAGACTCCACAACCTAATGCTGGTTCAAGCTGTGCTTCATTCATCTGAATAACATTTTTATGAATGTTTTATTCCAGACCACAAAAGCATAAAATCTGTTTTAAATCTATCAAATAAAGAAATAAAAAAATCTTACCCTTTCTTCTTGATTGCCTTCTCTAACATTTTCTCATATGATACCTTTTCTTTATCATATTGTGCCACTATTTTGTCAATTTGGGTGCAGTGCAACTTCTGCATAGCACTGTGCTCCTGGAAAACAGCAGGACCTTACAGTTAGGTTGCTGGATTTTTAATACTTAGGTTTTTTTACAATGTAAAAATATCAGTGTATGAACAGATAACTTTGACAATGGAATTTAATTTGGTTTAGCCATCTGGTATTAAAGGTCTGAGGTGCTCCACCATAGACACTAAAGCATTTCTTTGTTTGAAAAATGAAAATCTGCAGGGGACCTTAGAAATATAGTATACCTGAAAACAAAAGAATGAGGGGGAAAAATGTCATCTGTTTAAATAGATGTCCATTTAAGTGATTTTCTAATGTAAAGTATACTTGTGGTACTGTTGCATGTATTTGGGCATCACTGCCAACAGCACCAAGCAAAAAGCTGACAATAAAGTGGTTAATACAGGTATATGTGAGGAGAAATAGGGCATTTAATTTTTTCATTTTCACATTCCAGTTCTCTTTATCAATTTAGCAGCTGCTCTAGTGCCTGTCTTCAATGCAGCACCCTCTCACATCATTACTGCCTTTTTTTTTTCCAAGCTGCCTGTCAATAGGTCATGCAAGAGAAAGCTAGATAAATTCATTACCTGAAAAAGGTGAGCTCTGGATGCTTATAGGGATCAAACAACTGTGCACTGAAAGCCAGTGAGACATACCAATGGTCACTTAAACAAAACTTAGTTCACTGGAGCATATTTCAGTACATTTAGAACACATATGTCTTTCTTGATGGTCCTTAGTTTTTCCCTACAACTTAATTAGGAGCTGCCAGCTCTGCTAGTGAGTGCTGCAACTTTTTCCAGTTAGGGTGTGTTGCTCAGAGAGCTCCTAATGATCATACCTTTGCATGTTTCTTCTTTAAGGCATTCAGCTCTTTCTGCTGTTTCTTTAAATGCTTTATATAAGCCTACAAAGAGAGAAGTGGGATCAATTTTTCTGTGGTTATATTGACATTAACCTGATAAAATCCTGGCTACTTAAATTATTAGTAACATATCTTGAAAAGTTTCTGTCCATGCTTACCTTCATTTGCTTTAGATCTTCTATCTTCACTTGAGGAATAAGGTCTATACCTAGGGAAGGTATTGATATAGTTTATCTAAAACTTCATACATACTGGGCTATCTCACACTTTTAAATTTGAGCTTCACCACAGAAACCTCTATTTCAGTTAGCAATTAATATTTTTCATGACATAACAAAAATAATTGCAGGTTAATGAGAAAATGATTCATCAAGATATAGCTAAGACACAGTTCATTTCCCTTTCAAATGCACTGCTCATTCAATTGACTTGTGGAAATAGAAAGGAATCAATGAGTGTATTTTAATCTCTTACAGTTCTGGCCTGAAGTGCCAAAACACAGTAATCCAAGAACTGAAAAAGCTCCTTTTCTGCAAACACAGCAGACCATTAATGTACATTAAAACTGAACCACACAAACATCAGGATTTTTGTCGCTAGCTGGAGATTGCTCTGGCACTTGTGTCAGAGGGGAGGCTTCTTGGGTACATAAAGGGTTAACTGAGGTTAGGTATACTTCCATTTAGAACACAAAAAACTGTAGGAGTGACAATTTACCTGCAGCCTGTATGTTAATGGAGGTAAAATTTGCACTTTGGTTAATACAGGCTATGAGAAAAGGAGCAAGAGTATACTCCAGTGAGTGCTAAATGAGAGTTAAAAATGGAGGAGAAACACAAAATCAGAAGTGAAAATTCTCAGGAAAATTCAACACAACAAGCAACTCTATCATGCAAGACTAACAGTGCTAATTGGATGAATGAAAATATCTTTTGATCACCTTAACTGCAATGCAAACAAAACCCCATCCCACTTCATGTCTATGCTTTAATAAACATTTTGTGACATGTTATGATTTTTTTAAACTACTAGGCACATCCTACAAGTAATCATTAATAAAAATGTCAATACAATCCCATCAGTGTTGTAATGAGTAGGTTTTTTTCCTGAGTTTTTACACAAAAGATTTGTCTGCACATAAATACACTGCAAACATATTCAATTAACTGTTCTTAATAGTGTCTGTGGACTGTAAGATTCCCTCTGCCTTTTAAAGTGAATTTAACTGGAAAACATTGAGATGATGTAAAAGAAAAAAAAAAGAGGGGGGAGGGGAAGGTAGACAATCTCCTTAGGAACAGGTATTCATTATTTTTATTTTAGAAGTGTAAGATTCTGCTCAATTACACAGAATTAACATTAGTCAGGTAAAGGAGACTGGAAAGGATTTAGGCACAGATAGAGGCTGGAGTTTTCAAAAGCAAAAATCACTTAACTATCAGAGTCAGAGAACAAAATCCCCACAACATTTTTATGCATTTGAAAGCCTTTCCAACACCCTATCTTGCTGGATACCAAATTTCACAGCAAGGTGAGTTGTATATTGTAACATCGGTAGAATTACTCAGGTCTTAGAAGGTCTTAGAGATAAGTAATACAAAATAAGGATCACTATACAGGATATAAAAATGGAAGGTCTGTTTTAACATGGAACTAGATGATCTTTGAGGTCCCTTCCAACTCTGACAATCCTATGATCCTATGTGAAAATATGGATAAAAATGGGTAAATATTGAACTCTCAGTTTCAGACCAGGGCTGCATCAGGCATGCTGTGCTCTAAACAAACTTCCTCAGGATTTTAATTTAAAATGCAGATTCATTTACTTTTGTTCACCAGGTCTGACTCCATGGCAACCAGGAATTAGTTGCCAACCCCACCAAATTTCATGCTTAATTAATGCACAGTAAAACTAATATTTGTGCATCTCGGTGACGATAGATGAAATATGAAAACACCTCACTACATAAAAGAACCTGGGTTTTACATCAGGGAGGAACTTTGAAAGAGTTCAGGTGCCAGATATGACCTGTTTTATTTCCAGAAGTGAATCCAGATAAATGGTATCCTGTTTCTCAAGAGAGCCCTTCACATGTGTGTATTCAGCTATGTCTGCTTAAGTTTAAGAACAAGAGCAGACAATGCTCCTTTTCACTCCTATCAATCCCTTTGGGCCAAGGTGGATGAAAGGAATGATCAAGATTCTAATTCTTGTTAATGTAACAGAAATATTTATTGTGCTTCATTCAGCTGTACAAATTTGTTTTCTTAGTTAATCTTCATTACCTGTGATGATATGGGAGAAACAAATAATCCCATTTGACTCTCCAAGATGATTTGGTAGAGTGAATGGTGAATAGTGAGGGAAAAAATAATTATTTGCCTATAAATGAGCACATTTAATATGGAAATATTTTACAATAAACATGCCATTTCCATAATCACCACTCAGAGTAAAACCACACACTGAAAACATTTCTAATTGTTGGGAAATCTCTAAAGAATCCAGTGAATTCTAAATACCTGTAATTACTTAAATCTGCAACTCTGCCAAGGGATTTGTGGAGGGAGGAAGAAAAAGCAGAAGGGTTTCTGTGGAGTGTATCAGAAAATAGTCATTTCTATTGATGTTCCTTCAGGAGATCTTTAGTAGACTACTGCCAGTCATGCAGGTTACTACTGTTGGCAGCAGGTATACAGCCACACAAAGAGGTCACTTAGTGCAATACAGCTGTATTGGCTTTATACAGCTACTTGAGCAATATACAAAATCATTTGCTATTAGACAAAGACTCAGTGGCAGAAGAAACTACCTCCTTAAAAGGGTAAGACAGAATGGAACTGCTAAACTAAGACACTAATGAGCACTTCTCTGTGACTTTCTGAATCACTTCAGAACTGAGGGAGTGGCATGTGACTTCTGCCTACCTTTCTTAGTGTCGGTCCCAGACCCTGCAGTAGTGCTTGGCCGAAGTTCAGAGCTGCTCTGAGGCGTCACGTTGGCTTTGGCATTGCTGGCTTTTCCTTTTTTATCATTCTTTGAAGTGTCATTTGGTACATCAGCTATATCACTCTGAAAGACACAGTCACATCATAATAAATTAATGTTAATTTAAAAGCTGAGGTATGGGAAATACCTGAACTTGCTTACTTTAAACATAATTAAGAAACCTGTAACATAATTTCAAACAACAGTATACCCAGTAAAGTACTTGAAACCTATTTTAAATGGCTACCTACTAAAATATGGCTCCTTCCTTATTTCTTAAAAGTTCTGCTTCCAAGGGATATGCTATTATGATCTGTGAAAAGTCCATCAGTGAATGCATTTCAGTTTATGTTAACTACCATAAGCCAGTGTACTTCACAGCAATACAAAGAGCCTTATATTTGAAAATGACAAATAAGGTAACATGCATCGATTGGGGAAGGGCCAGTTTACTTCAAAAGAAGAACACAGCATGAACACAAATGGGCTGTGTTTGTCATGAAGTTCTACTTACAGTTTCAATACCCATAGCTCTCATTTGGTCTGCTCTTTTTTCTGTGATAGACAAAAATTTCTTTGGATCTGATAAAGCATCCACAATATCTGTAAGAAAAAAAAGCCAGCTTTTTATGATATTCAGAGACACTTGGAAATTAATCTTTTACAAGAGCTTTATTCTACCCCTGCTGTTACCAGCCATGGCTTGCAACAAATAGTCCAGCTTTCATAGTGAACTTGGCAGGAACATGTGTTGGTGAACACACTAGGAACATAGAATCAGTTTATAATGCAACCAGGGAGTGGTATTAATCCAGGTACCTTTCTTAGGAAAACCACACTGACTCCATCAGACTATAGTCACCTAACTTACTCCCAGCTGGTGACACTAGAATTTGGGACTAGAATAGGATTTCCTGAGCCACAAAGCACTAACAACTTTCTCTCTTGGTTATTCAAAGGGGCACTGACTGACTTGGGACTGCAGGCAATTGTAGAAAATGCTGGTCTATTTCCTAGCTAAACAGCAGTTTCAGATGAGTGGTTAAAGCAATCAAAGGAATCTGTTCTCACTCACCTTTGTGATGCTCCATGTCTGGAACATGACAGGCTGTGAAATGGCTTTTCAATGAACCATAATGACCAATATTTGAATCTTGCACATGACACAGTACCACTACCAGCACTGGATAACTGTACAGATTATTGAATCTCTATTCCATATGCAGTGATAAATGTGCAAACACAGGTTTAAAGGAAGATACATAAGTAACTTTACCTGCATATTGAATAATCTCATTCCATGCTTAATTTTGACACTCAAAGAATTCACAAATGGCAAAGGAGTCCCTCCACAGCAAGAAATGATTTTACAAATGAAACTGATTCAGCACCTACAATAATAATGCATTCAAAGACCACAGCAGTGATCTGGTTTGATAATCCAGAAACTTTACACTTCAGCATTGTGGAGCAAAAGGTCACTGGCCTCAGGTAATCAGCTTTCCTAGTCAGAGCACCAGTTTAAGCAAGGACTTTCAAATGCTGCAGCCTGACTCATCATTCACTGCAAAATATTGTCATTTGATTACCTTGGGGGCTTTGTCACAGCCACGAGGACACCCATGGATAGTGCTTCACTTGCAAGGAAGCTGTTTCTTCACAGAACACTGTGAAGCCCTATTTTTAGCTGTTCATGAGTGAAAGACAAGTGCTTTTGTACTCTTCTATTCTAGAAAGTCTCACTAGCATAATAGACAATTATTTCTGGAATGACAGTTCTGATATTCATGGTTTTCATCATCATTTGAATTTTGCCCACATTTCTTGTCATCTCTAGAGCCTTTTTCCAAGTGAGCTTACAATGATGCAAGACACAGAAGTTGGTTCATTGGCCAGGGCTGCAAAAATATTGAACCCATCCAAAGCTTTGGGAAGAAACTTGCTATCCTTCTTGTGCAAACTAAGGGCTGGACTATATCATCTCAATTCCAACCTAAGTTTTTCTAGGAAACATTCCTCTGAATATTTCTCAAGCAAAAAAAAGCAGAGGTCCCAAACCAACAAAAGTTGAATTAAATACATAGCATTAGTCCTGAAAGCTCTGTTCATCTGCACAAATGTTTCCTCTGATAACTGCTGTAACCCAGTGACATCTTCTGGAACTTTTCTTCATATGCACAAAAATCTTGCAGAATTTCTTTTCAGCCATAACAATGGCCTTGTAGCTCAACACTGATTGTTTCCCCTTTCCCTAACTCAGTATGCATGTCTTTTGCCCTTGGCATGCACTCTTCAATGAAAATCCTGGACTACCCTGCTAACATGATGCACCACTTGACAATGGAACCTGATTATCACGAGCTTCAGGATAAAAATGACTAACACATTTGGAGAGCAAGACCTTTGTAAATTGTATTGCTAACCATAGGAGCACATCACCAAAGGCTCAGTGTTTCTACAAGGGGGATGTGACTCATCACTGCTTCTCACATTGTCATTTGTCCTCTGCTTACGTTTTTCTTTCTCTCCAGTGAGGTAAGGTGGGGAATAGCATTTTGTAAAGAATCATCAGAATACATTACAGAGCACTCTAACCACTAAGCTAAGTAGCCATGCTTACTTCTTACTACTTCTTCTTACAGACTTCTATTATGGAAGCTTCTCTTTGAAGAGTGCTGCTTCATCTGCATTGATTTACAGCAGTATTCTGTTTTATTTGGAACAGAGTAGCTGATGCAAATAAACCCCAAGAAATTACTAAGTTATATGACAAATAAAATTAGGCATCTTTTAAAGCCTGCACTGCATTACCCATTGTAGTTATTATTCAGTGCAAGTTTTTAAAATCTTACTCATACAGGTTATAAAAAAGAAACAAAAAAGAAAGTAGGCAGCTATTGAATTGAGCTATAGCTTCCTACAGGTTTGCTAAAACAACCATGGAGATCCTAATGATGGCTCATAAAACAATGAGAAGCTCACTGCAGATGATAAGTAATTAAAAACCACATGCCAACAGAATACTAATGATTCCACCTGAGTGTCAAAAGTTATTTTCCAGTTTTTCATCACGGTGCTGTTCTATATCAATGAGAAAAACACATCAGATATTAAAACTATCTGGAAGGGAGAAGAGAACTAATAATTGAACTCATTTAGTTCATGTTA
This sequence comes from Galbula dea, assembly GCA_013399015.1. NCBI lineage: Eukaryota > Metazoa > Chordata > Aves > Piciformes > Galbulidae > Galbula > Galbula dea. The sequence continues at coordinate 4,489,848 of VWZX01008356.1, read as the reverse complement.
ATATGGAGTCTGTTTTTCCCAACACTGACAGTAAGCTATGACAACCTCTTCTCTCACTCTTGGAACATTTTACTGTAATAATACTGTTACTTAGGGGTACTAATGTTTTTTTCTCTGTCCTCAGCTCTATTGGATTAACCCTTTGGAGAAATGCTGACAGTGTAGTAGGTCAGCCAGCACTGAACTGCACACAACTTGCAAATTCTAACCTGGTGTTCAAATTCTCTTTGAAAAACAAATCTTTCACTTCTGAATTTGCATAATGCAGTTTAAAAAAGAAGCTAAAAAAATATTTTCTCCTTGTGAAACCAGCACACTCAGCAGCCTGATCCACATCAAACTCTGCTCAGTTTAAATTCTACTCCTAGAAAAACTGTGGTTTCATTCAGAAAAACAACAATCCCAAATCAGAAACATGTCCCTACTTTGGAAAACATTTTAACTGAGTCATTTACTGTCAAAAGCTTAAGTTCAGGAAAGAATTAAAGCATGTGCTTAAATGTGTCCCTTAGATTCACGCTTCAATAGTCACCTTGAGAATCTCAAACTTAAGCAGAAATTTACATTTGTCTTGAGACAAAGTCCCTGTAGATGAAACATGCTGCATAAAGACATGGTAGTGCTCCAAGACCTGCAGTAAGACTCCAGCTGACTTGCCAGCAACCAGGATTTCACATAAAACACCACAAATGCTTCAGTAAATGCTTAACTTTTTCCATTAAATATTGTTTCTGAAGCCTACATCTCCTCATTTTCTGAAGCCTGGATAAATACTACCAAACACAGGCTTGAAAATATGCTATCTAGCAGGTTAGGCAGGCCTTTCCTTTCTCCAGTTTGTACTATGGAAATGACAGTTGGAAAAGTGGCAGCAATTCTTTGCGTAGTCAGCAGGTTTGAAATATTTTTTGCAAAGAGCAGAACATCATTTTTATCCAAACTGTTTCACCAACCAGCTCTGAGCTGAACTTCACTTTGCTGCAGAGGAAGAGCACTAACAGTTAGCTCAATTTTTATTTTACTGGTTTAAATGATTTACACATTGTCTAACCTACAAGTGAAAAGAAGAAAACACTTCCAGGAGGTACACCTTCAGGATGAACACTGATTTAAGTGGTGCCATGATTATTCTCAGCTGTTTCTTCCTACCCACATGTGGCAATTTGCTACTGCTCAGTGTAAGTGACCATGGCCCTGCCAACCTGATTGTGAAAATGGCTCACATTAAAAATTACTTTTCTAAACCCCAAGACCAATTAAACCACACTAAACCCATGTAAAATTGGGAGAGAAGAAGACAGAAATGTTTTACAGGCTAAGTTATTTCACTGTCCATTTTTAACATTCCTAAGAATACAAAAGTGGTTTTCTTTGAGAAAACACATATCCAGATTCTGCATCAATGGTTTATACCTATAGGTTGAACAACAGAGCTAAAGTACATGTTAACCTTACAAATATTTATGTCAGAAAAACTGTAATTAAAAAAAAAATCCAAAGAAGGATCTTCCTAAAATGTCAGCAGAGAAAATCAAAGTCAGCTCTGAAGTATTAGCATATTTTCCACATTATTCTGTTATTTAACAGATACATATCATTCTCATTAGCACTAAGGCAGGCTCTTGGTCCAAGCTCTTAACTGAATACACAGGGTTTCCAAGGAGTTAGAATTCTACACCTTTTCAGGTCTCCAGCACTAGCATGTCTGCTTCCAGTTGTAAATTTACACCACCCTACTCCAGTTCTTCCACACCAACACTCAAGATCAACAGCACACTAGGATACAGGTTTATCTCACCTCCAAAACCATCAGGCACATATGTTTTAAGCACAATGTTGCAGAAAACTGTTGGAAGGGAGAGTGGTTTGTTGCCCTCGTTCCGAAGGGAAATGTGTCTGTAACCTGCTTGCAGCCCATCCAGAGGCAGGATCCTCTGACCAATCAACTTATTATTGTCATCATACACAGCTATTCTCAGGACAGCAAGATCAGGGAGAATAACCTGGAAAGCCATAAAATGAAGAAATTCAATGACTGTAACATAGCAGCACCCTCCCTACCTCCCATGTTTGAACCATGCACTTTGTATGCCAGAAAGAGACCACCACCACTGTAAGATAAGGTCATTCCCTGCAAACTGCACAATTTTAAGATGACTCTTTCCTAGAAAAGCTTTTTTTCACCCTAAAAAAAGGGGCAGATTTCAGAACATGCAAATCCTGCAGTTTAAAGTTACACTAACTAAATATTTTGCATATTTAATTTTCATTACTGAAGCCTGGTGACATTGGCAGGTAAATCCTGTATGAGAAATGACAGATACAGTGGCAAAAGAAGGGTAGATAGTGCTGAATCAGGAGGAATTATGACAGAAAGATGGGATTTGGGATGCATCCAAAAGGGCAATGAAGAACAGAAAGTGCAAGCGCAAGCTGGTGGGAACATATGCTGACCTATGGGCTCTGCAAAGGGGAAAAGCAGACAGGGGAGGACAGGAGAAGGTGATAGACCTTCTGAAATGGAAACCTGCCAGCAGAAGTTGGTGGGCTGTACTCACAACATGAAGGGTACATGGTATGCATGGTGGGCGGGGATGCTGCCTGCTATCTGCATCTGTCAGTCCCCATCTGAACCGACCAAAACAATTACAGAGTTATCCCCTGCTTTCCCTGGAACAAAAGTGCTGCCTCAGTGCACAGAGAAGTGAGGAGAAGGCAGTCTAACAGGGAGCTGCAGCTTCTCTGACAGCCAGCCTTAATTGTATGCTGAGAAAGGTCTTCCCACTCCTTCCCTATCTGGCTCTATTCATCAATGTTTATGGGAAAAAAGGGAAGACTTGGGTAAACTGCCTCTACTATCTGCTTTAGAACTTCTCCCTGCTGCTTTTGTTTTCAATCAGAGTGCTTTGGTCTCTGAGGGCTTCTGGTCTCTGAACCCACCTGAGCTATTCACAGATACACTGCTCTTTTTGATTGTAACCTAGCACTCCCAGCACAGATTACCAACAGTACTGGCCCCGCCCTTCCCCTTATACAACAGAATGACAACACAGAACTTGGGTTAGAATGACTGAAGCTTTATTTTAGTTAAAATGAAAACAAGAAAACATGACAGAAGAACAATCAAACACATTACCTGAGAGCAGCTGTGTAGGATTAAACATCAGCTTGAGGAGAACACTGAAACCCAAAGAGGGTAGGATCTCTCCTTTACAGGCCACAGATCAGCTCACCTTTCATTACATGATGGGCTGAGATAGGGAGCAGGAGTGGGGAATAAGCAGTTTATCATTCCCTCTCCATTAGTTTGTTCAGTGGTATCCTGATAGGCACTGCCACCCTCATGGCATTTTAGCACTGTGCACTGCCCAATTCCTTCATGTCCTCCACCTAGAGGAGGTGTTCCTGCTATCTTTATGCCACACATCTGTTTGGTCCTCAATATGTATCTTGATTGCAATGCTAAGCCTGATATGATAAAGGCTCACTTATGAGTTTTTCAAGAGAATGTGCAACCATGTAATTTTTCATTGCAGAGTAGAGCAAGGAATGTTGGCATCAGCCACTGTACCCATGCCACTATACACAGGTACCTCCCATTTAGACTGAAGCTGTGTGCACCCTGCAGTTTATGGGCCTTTTGATGTAAGAAAACAGAAAGTAGCAGATGCTGGCCAGATGGCCAGCAAGCCATAGGCAGCATGATTGCCTGTCATTGTACCTAAGCATCTTCCCTGTGCCTCCTCATATACAGAGGAAAGCACTTGAAGACACATTCATTCCAGAAGAGATTCTGAGTCAAGAAAAATCACTTAGATTAACTACATTTCTATTAAACATTGGAAATATATTGCAGAAAAAAACTAACACTAGAGGCAGTGTAGGCCCACTGCTGTGTGAAGTGACAGGTGATACAAAGAAGGTAGAGTTACTGAATGCCTCGTCTCTGTCTATACTGTTAGAGACTGTGCTCAGGAGCCTCAGACCCCTGAGCCCCCAAGATGATGTTAGGATAATGGAGGAGTTTTCCTTAGTTGAGGAGGACTGGGTTAGGGAACAGCTAAGCCATCTGGACATCCATAAATCCTGATGGGATGCACCCACGGGTGCTGAGGTAGCTGGCAGAAAGTCATTGCCAGGCCACTCTCCATCATCTTTGGTAAGTCCTGGGGAACAGGAGAGGTGCCTGGAGGTTGGAGGAAGGCAAACATCACTCCATCTTCAAAAAGTGACAGGACAAAGGGCAATGGCTGCAAGTTGAAGCATAGGAAGTTCCATGTAAACACAGGAAAAATTTTTTTCCCAGTTGAGGTGCCAGAGCACTGGAACAGACTGCCCAGACAGGCTGTGGAGTCTCCTTCTATGGAGATATTCAAAACCTGCCTGGACACACTTCCTGTGTGACCTACTCTAGAGAATCCTGCTCTGGCAGAGGAGTTGGGCTAGATGATCTTTCGAGGTCCCTTCCAACACCTAACATTCTGTGATTCTGTGTTATTGTTAAGAAAGCAGGTGATGTGTGTAATATACTCAAAGTGTGAAGTGTTAGCACCACTTGGCAAAGCCTGTCACTTTGGACTAAAAGAAAAAAACAATTTTGCATGACAACAGAATGGGTGAAAGCAAAACAGACGTTATTCAAAGACAGCACTACTAACACATGTGGTCTGGATGAAACTTTAGCCAACAGAAAATTCAAAATAAATATATATGTTTATCATATATATAAAGACTGAGAGATAAGAACTGAACATGGACAATTGATCTCTCTCTTGAAACCCCCCATACCAAGAAAAAAAGGTTTGGTTTTCTGTTTGTTATTAAAAAAAAATAAAAGAAAAAGGTACATGATGCACATGGACTACTGAAGGAGGGAGCTGGCAACACATCTGAAGAACACAGCACCCTACCAACTTTTCCATGTAATAACATTGACCTTAGAGCTTTGGATGCAGCATCTCACCTGCCCTCTGGGCTGAAGGAACAGTGCAAGATAGCAGCCACTGCCAGGGCAGGGAAGAAGAAATCTCCAAGGAATGCTGGTGTCCATCAGCGGGGGCTCATTCTGAGCAGACTGCATACCTTGAACACAGGCATGGCCATGGAGGAGGTGGCTACCTCCAAGTGGCAGGAGGAAGCAAAGGGGAGCGAAAAGCCAAACAGAAACAAACAAACAAAAAAATCATGTGACAGCTACAGAGGTTATCTATCCATTAGAAAAACAAACCAAAGCAAAATTGAAAAAAGAACCAAAACAACCAAACAACAAAAAAACCCAAACAACCTCTTGAAAGCTTATTTCAGCTTTAGATTGTTTACTATAGTAAAAAAGGAACCCTACAAACCCTTTTTCATGGGAGCAGTACTTCTACATGTCAGCAGCCAGACTGAAGCAGGGAAGGGTGCAAAAGGCTGACAACCACAAACTGTGCTTTCCAAATATCCTACCTTTCGAAACACAAATGACTCCTCATTGTAAACAGGGTTCAGACCATTGTTCATCACCATGCGAGTTCGAAACTCCTTCCGTATCGTGTCGGTGGGTAAGCCGTACATGTCCACTTCCACGTACGTACCGATCTTCTTGTCTGACAAGAACTGCCCAGAGATTACCTGCAACACAGTGAAAGAGCAGTAAGGAGGAGCAGTGGAGAGAACAGAAGCACTATAAACTACACAGCATTTTAGGAATACTGGAAATATGGATTATTGGGGGTTTTTTTTTGATTGACAGCAGTCTTAAAAATACTTCCTACAGAACAGGTGTTTGATCACATGGAAACTATGTAGGGCTAAAATTGTACTTCTTTAGAAAAGCCTTTTTGGCAAGAAATTAAACATACACTTAATTTGAAATCATTGCACTCACTGTGCTGTGGTATTAACAATTTGACATCAGTCAAGCCAATCAGACAGCGTCTCACAAATGCATTCACTGTATTCCCCAAAAACTGAATGAAACAACCAGATTGGGCACTGCTGTTCTGCAGTGCTAAACTTCCTATTCAGAACCACTGTCATCTACTACAAGTCTGGATTATGAAGAGATGAAAAGAAGCTATTGCTTTGCTTTCACTTAGGTAAAGGTTTTGAACTAATCACATGTCAATCTAATTCTACATTGTGTGTCTGGGAAATGTAGGATGCTTAAAAAGCAAACCAACACAAAATCCACATGACTCCTCTATTTCATTATGTATATGGAGATGTGTTGCAATTTTACTCCATGTCAACATTAGTCCAGGCCCAAAGGGTGATCGCTCCAGGTAAAATTTTTATTCCATCAAGATGATCTACTACTTAAAAATACAGCTAATGTTTTCATTGCTATGATCAGGAAAAGAAGGAAAAACCTGAAAAACAATTTCACAGACCTAAGCTCATTTTGAGCTCTTTTCATGATCTCACATTCTCCCAGGGAACACTCTGGATAACATATCTGAAAAGTTATGTGACTGAGGGGTACCATTACTGCCTTCAGACCACTCAATTCTTTTACAACAGAATTTATATGCAATTTTATATGCAATTTTATACTAGTTTTAGTCACATGAGATAGCCAAGTGGCAAAATACATGATCTAAGGACTATCTCTAGTGATACTTAGCACTTATGCTCTCATCACCATATCCCACTTCTATTTTGGAGGGATTATATTGTCATTAAAGAAAAACAAGAATAATAAAAAGATTTGTTCTTTTGGAGGTGCAAATGAAATGCTATGTTGGAATGTTAGGTGTCTAGAATGCACAAGGAACCCTTGATTGGAAAGAGTTTGAAATTTCTGTGCTGCACATAAGAAGTGATAGGTGACAGCTTAAGTCTTTTGTTAAGATGTACATAGGCTATTTGAACACAAGAGAGTAGAATGTCAAGTCACAAAACAGGTTTTACAATTGTCAGCCTCCTTCCAAAAAGTGACACCTAACCATGGTTTAGGACACAGCAGAAGTTTTTATGGACTTTGTTACTCATAGAGAACTCCAAAGTAAGGACCTCCATCACCAGAACCATTTTTCTCTACTTATTTTGAAAAGATCCTATCCTTGTGTGCTCTTATACCTCCTTGCTCTACAGTGACAACTGATGCTTGAATAATTTCATACTGCCCACAGAAATGAACTTCATTCATTTATTAATTTGCAAGGGCTGATGGAATTCAAAGAGAGTATGAGGTGGGTTAAAATTCAGTGATAGTGTAATAAGAAATAATTTCTATCAGGTTCCACTCAGACCAAGTAAACACAGATGTCTTAGCCAGCAATAAAACCCCCACAAAACAACAGAACCAACTGATGAAAAACAAACTTATTTTCGGTAGATACTCTATTTCTGTTGTCAGTTAAAAGTGATTTTGGATGTAAGATGACAGAAGTTTGTCTATTGCTCTCTTACCTGTACAGAACATGTTGCAGCAATTACACCATCTACAGGAGTTTCAGAGAAAGGGTCAAACGTTCGATCTGGTCGTCGCATGAAATCTGGTTTAAGCAGATACCTTATTCCAAGAAAAAGAGGAAAATTATTCTTGTCTGGAAATTAAATTTGTATTAAGTACAAATAAAATGGATGTTCTGGTTTTAAACAATTCTCCTACAGCTGTGTGAAATACAGACTATCACTCTAGCTGCAAGCGTGAGGAAGTCAAAAGAAATATTACGTTGTCTAGAATACAGATAAATATTAATCACCAGCTACCAGATGAAATCAACCCTACATTTCCAGATGAAAATAAACATAATATAATCAAGGACATTTCAAAATAATTTAAGAACTGTCTTTAAAAATACTGTCATTTACCATCTAACAAAAAGTAGATGCTCTCATTTTTTTAATTCTTTAATACTTTGGAAAAATACAAAGGGATTATTCAGTTTGATTTGTTTTTAAATAAAGCAGTTCCATAGAGTTAAGACTTACACAATAAATTGCATCTTCAAGCTATTTTTTTCATCTCAGTTATAAAACCTTGGGGGAAACATCTGATAATGTCACTGCTGACAGATTGTTAATTATAGTAGCATGAAAGGTACGACCATAACAGCATTACAATACATCCCTGAGGACCACACACTGGGTTGTCATACCAATGAAGCCAATGCATGCTCTGATGAATCAAAACCCAAGGATTCTGCCATCAAAATGAAATAGCAGCTGATCACAGAAATGTGGTGCTACACATGATGGGGGCTCTCTTCCATTGCTGGAAGAAATCATGTAACTGGAGTCATCTTGCTAATTCTGCAGCCCTGACAACAGCAGCAAGATTTTTTTTGTTCACCTCTAGTCTCTCTAGTGAATCACTGATGCACAAGCTTGTAAAGACCTAGATGAAATTCAGAAATAAAAATTGCTGGAAAAATTCCAATGGAAAGAATGTCAATGTTTTCTCCCAGTTTTTAATAAAGTGGTTTCTGTTTAGGGAAGTAATCTTCCTCATTTTTCTTACATGAAAAATGTGCCTGGTTTCATAATATTTTATTAAATGAAGAGGTTACAGGCAGAAAGTAACTATCAAAAACACCCTTAGCCTCTGCTTCCAGCCTGCTGAAATAACAAAATGTTGGAAGGTAGAGTGACTTGGTCTTGTTTCATCAGCATGCAAACTGTAAATCAGAGAAAAAAGAAGTACAGACAGAAGGAAATGTCATTTTCTATTTTCATTGCCCTGTTTTCAGAGTTTTCTGTGACTGAAACAGCACCACATTTATAATGCATATAAAAAAATTACCACTGTAGTACCATGCACTACCACTCTATTTCTGTACTACCAGAGGACTGACAAACAAATCAAGGAATTTAGTTGATAATGATGCCTGTACTTCAGAGAATTTGGCAAGAGTAAATAGCTACTCTTTTACTAAGCTTGTGGGTCAAACCAGAAAGGAACTATACTCTGTCATAAGAAAAGCTTTGGTTTTCTTCTGTTTTTGTTATTCTGATTGAAATGATCAGAGAATGCACCTTTGTCAAACCCAAAAGCCTTTATGCTGGAGATTTCACAGGTGAATAAAGGCATGGAGTGGCAAAACACTACATTGCCCATTCTGCAGATGAGGAATTTCACCAAGCTTCATCTCCTCGGATTTTCTTTCTGAATAAGATTTACATTAGTCAAAATGTTGTTTCTTCCCAGGATGTGCTAGTTTCTACTCTTCACCTGGCATCCCATTTTTGTTTTGTAACACATAATTAATAGTGACAAAACTTTATTAAAACCATAGTGAAGCATTCTGACAGACACTGACAGTTGTTTAAACCACATCACTCACCCGCATGATCCATTATATTCAAATTTTCCTTGATTCAACTGCATTGCTAAATCTGTCAGGAGAAAAAAAATTTACTGTCTTTTCTTCTGAAAATGCAGATCATGAACAACCTTTTTTAGAAAATAAGGCTGTCCAGAAACCCACACACTTCTAAAGAATAAAAGGACAAATTTTTTTCAGAGTAGCAACAGCTTTACAAACGAGGCTGAAGTCTACACTGTGCTTAGACTCTCCCTGAATTCAAACACACCCAGTAGGCAGAGAAGCATCAGACTGTGGTCATGGTAAGTGACTGGGATGGGATTCCTATCATCTAACTTTAGGTATCTATGTCTTCTTGTCTCCATTTCTGGTAGTGATCCAGAATCACTTCGAATAATGGAGGGATACAGGCACATTAACAGTGCAATTAATCTCAGCCTAAGGCAGACATACAAAATACACTAGATGAGACATCCCAGAAGTATGTATTTTTCTACAATGACAACAGATAACTACCCCTGATGAAGCTGCCTGCATTCTGATGTCTTAAAGAATGCAAGAACAATATCACACTGGTTTTCTATAGGCTTAATTGTATGAAATACCACAAAAAACCCCCACAATGATCACAGCAGCAATGCTTAGTTTCAACATATAAAGCATCTGAGTTTTATTCAATGCATTATTACAGCACTGCTATAAAGACAGACAGTAAGAATACAATAAACCCCTTCCCATCCAACCCTCTCCCAGACTTTGTAAAAAATTAAATGTTTTCCTACAGGTTTCCAGTGACTCTAGAATACTCACACCTTCACTGAACAGGAACAATACATCTCCTCTCAGTTTACACTGTGGAGAGGCATTAACATTCCCTGGAATCCATCACTCTCTCAGCTGGGATCTCAGACCCCATTCTCTGACGCTGAACACATGACTCTTTAACACTTCACAATAACTGTACTAGAAACACATTTGGCACAGTCATTACTTTTTACCATCTAATTTGTGCAGTCCTTCATCTTTGTTTTGCAGACATGCACCCAACTGGGTCAAAGTTGTGTTTTGTGAAAACACTGATTTCCCTGTAATTAGTTCTTTTTATAATAAAATATTTATGGGAGAGGTTATAGTACCCTTATTTTTTCATGAAAGGGGACTGCATTTTCCTTCTCTGTATGGCTTTTTTATTGCTCCTTGTCTTACGCTTCCATAATTCCATCCCAATGTATTATTTAGCCATATGTCTGTTTCCTCAACAAATGCCAGAAGCAAATCCATTTCATCTGTTTGAGAGTTACTGCTCAAGCCATTCTTTAGGATTGAGGTTCACTGGTTGTTGTTGCCTACCTGGGGTCTGATAGTTCAGTGAGACCATCTGGCAGCCAGCGTTCCAGAAAATTTGAGGCATGTAATTACTGGAATCCACTCGGCCTCCCTTTGGGTATATCCGACTCATTTGTCGTTTATTATAACTGTGTAATATATCAAGGAAAATGAAATAAAAGCACCCTAGAAATGGAGGGTCATATCTTGGTATCTTCAATATTTCTTACATTAATCTTACTAGTTCTCATCCTATGAGCTACTTTCCCTTTTCTTTTACAGACATGGAACACTGTCAATCTAGAAAGGTACGCTTGTTTATTTGTAGCGTTAGTGGAGAGGTGTATGAGGAGGTGAAAGGATACTTCACAAACTCAATGGCATGGGTCTTCAAATACCCTAGTCCAACTGATTCATTGAAAGAGGACATATTATGATGAATATTACGCTCTGGAAAGAAAAGACAAGACCTTTTAAAACACTTCTGTAACTACAAATACAAATTCAAAGTCATGCACTACGCATAATAGCAGCACATAGCAAATTCTGGTCTGTTTCCCCATTATCTGTCACCCATCAAATTCTACTGAAGAGAAATTTCATAACATTTCTGTTTGTTTCACTTCCTGGAAAATCAACAAAAGGTTTATTTTTTGTTTAGGATGATGGTGTTATTCAGAGCCCGTGTTCTGTGGTTTCACAAGGCAATGGGACATGATAAATGGCCTAGTGTGCAATATGAAAGCATCAGCTAACTGCTGACCACTGTGACAATCATGCTCACCTTACTTCACAGGAAGACAAACCCAAGAATAATCAAACCTCAACTGCTTTCTATTTCCCCAGTAATTTAGTGACTCCCTGTGGATGACCAATGGAATAACATGATACCTTTACATTCAAGGAAACAGAGATCTAAATATATACTGATGATGGCCATTAAACTATAAGAGTCTTATGCTATTTCTAAACTCAGGAAATGCAGAAATTAAAAAAATACCTAGAATGAGCAAACACTTATATTTCATTCAACCTTTAATGTTACCTTCTGCTACATCGAAACCTTGAAATTTTACAGGTTGAGCATAGTTGACCATTGTTGATAAATATGGATGTATATTGGTTGTGGCACCTACATATTTGTAAGATGCCATCCACGCTTGTTCATCTTCAACAGTTACTAAACCCTGAAAACACATTAAAAAGAATAATCACTACTTGGGTGTGCACATATTGTTATTGGAATTTTCATGTGATACAAAATTATACCCAAATCTGCCAAAAGTTGAAGGAAGAGCAAATTAATACCAGAAAAACACAAATTTAATTTCACAAATTAAGATTTATTTTCTTACTGTTCTATGTGCCAAACACTCTCAATGGTACAGGATGCATGCAAGAGGACTGATGATAGAAAAAATCCCAAGCAGGGGTTAAATATTACATGATGTTAGTAATTTGGGATAAAAGATAGATACTACAACAGACTGAACAATGGCAGAAGATAATCACAGAATGTTAGGAGTTGGAAGGGACCACAAAAGATCATATAGTCCAACCCCCCTGCCCCCCTTTTATCTATTTCTCAGAGGCACCTGGGGAAAGGAGGCAGGCAAGTAAGACATTCTTCTTCTGTTGCAGCCATCAACTTTCCTCCAGCCACCTGTTTAATTTAGGCCTCTACCTTGCACCTTTGCCCAGCTGTCACAAGGGCCCCATTCCTATGTTGTATGGGGGACTGAGAAGGCAGGGGAGGTAAGGAGGAGCCTCTCTTGCCTCTCCCAGGAAGGACCTGCCTCCATTTCCCCCCATCACTTGGGTCATCCTTTTGCAGGCAGCAAGAGGGAGAGGGATCCCCTACTTCTTGTGCTCCCCTCACCTGCTGCCCCTCTGTCAGGGATGGCAGAGCCTGGCTCCACCATTCTATCTCCTTTTCACATTCCCTTCTAGTCCTTAACCTCGTGACTTCTTCCTTCAGCTCAGCAACGATACTGAGCAGATCATTCACCTGTTCACATCTGACACAGGAGTTATCTCTGCTACCTTCCACTGCACTCTCCATAGCTAGAGACCTGGACACCAACATGTTTATTTCTGGTACAGAGCTCTATGAACTATCTTTGTCAAATAAATTCCTAAATCACAATAAATTGTGATTTAACATACAATTTTCTGATAGCAACTGCAGTGGGATAATGCATATTTGGTACTGAGTAGAACTTTCTCAATACCAAACACAGACAGGTTCAACTGCTAATCTTCACTAATAAAAGCAGACCCAAAATATAGAGACAATAACCCTCTTTGGACAAACAGATGGCAGAAGACCAACAAGAGATGCAGTACCAAGCTCATTCCTAGCCACTTAAACTGGTAAAAATCTGAATCCATCAATCACATAAAGATACACTGTATTTAAAACAGAACTTCTACAGTTTTTTATAAGCATCTCATCTGCTAGAAACCTACAATAAGAACTGCTCATCTGGATCTACCTGTCCAACTTTTTCTTTTCCCTAAACCAGTCTAAAACACATTCTTTTCACTGAAAGAAAGAAAAAGAAAGATCCCTGTCAATCTAGGCAAACTCCATGAGGCTTACTGTGCATGGCATTTCCCCCCCCCCCCCACATTTTTACTTGTTCTCTTACCATTGAACCAGTTACTGAAAAATCCAACCTATTGTAAGTTGACAGTGAACTTCTGCAAGGAAGCACTAAGTGTTATTCAAAAATTCTTATAGCACAGCTTTGGATTTCCAGAATGCAACCCATGTTTGTCAGAAAGTTCTCCTTTATTATTGTAACAGGAGGCACTGCAAAGCCATTTCTCATGGAGGAAGAATGCAGTTCCCAGAGCCCACATTACCTGCAACTCATTTACTCAGAAGATGGGAGAACAAAGGAAATAAGAGACTACATGCCAGTATTGTGGGCAGGTACCACATTGTTTTACATGCTTTTTAGACAGAATTAAATTTCCAGTGGCCCATGAAAGCAAGTTTTAATGCTGATCACCAGGACTTAATCCAACTGCTTTTCAGGAGTCCTCTTACTGAGGGTTTACAGATCTGTTCCCTAAATATGCCAAATGGTACATCTCTTTATTAGTAGAGTACATGAATCTTTTTGTTACTAGGTTAATACTTGATAGTAGAGTTCAGAACAAAGTAAGGCCAAATTTCTTCAAAGGAACTACTCCTTTTCAATGTCTTCTTTTTTGGATGGCAAATAATTCAGGAAGAACTGACCATTCATCTTCCAAAATCCAGGTTCCTTCAATGTGCCTCCTGCTGACTGTGCAGAATTGCTAATCAGATTTTACTGTCTTTTACTATTAGTATTACATCTAAGTAATGAATCACAATGAAAAGGAAATCAAAGGGGATTAGGCATGCCTTGGTGCCAAGGCAATAGTGTCCTGCTGTATGACTGTATCACTAACACAGTACCTCTAAGACAATGTTCTAAGACAATCTACTGGTCATTTTATCTTATTTACTTGCAGACCTATAACTTTTTGAGTAAATGGGCTATGCTCTTTGCAGTGTTCACAACTTTCAAACCATGAATTAGAAAGGGGTAAGGATGGAATGTTTCTTTAGGTCTATGGAAACAAAGAAATGGTTACAACAGCATGTGACCCTTTTAAGGACTAGAGAAAAGAGTGAGGGATAGTTGATTCCTCTACATTATTTACACCTCCCCATCCCTCAAGAAAAGAAGCAGAACCCACTCAGAAAACAACACAGACTGAAATAAAGTGTGGTTATGGACAGAAGCAGCTTTAATGAGAGAAGAGAAGAAGGAGAGCAAGAGGAGGTGGGAAGAGCCTTACAGAAGGGATTCCTGGGAGAAGATAAATACAGAAGTCCCAAGGGAAAGCAAAAGGAAGAAAAAGAGAAAGGAAAACAAAGTGCAGTCACGGTAAGGGAAGAGGGGGAAAAAAAGAAGCAGGGGTGATACATCTCAAGACCATTAAAAGAACTGCTGTTTCTCAGTGCATGACATTAGAGACTGAGATCAGACACTTCTAAGCAGACACCCCTATCAGTCCCCAAATTTTCTGACAGCCCTAACCCCCGCATAGAAGTACAGCAGAAGAAACCCTAGAGGACAAAAGGAAGTATAGTCACTTTCAAAGGTACTATGTAGATGGAGTGAAACTGAGAGTAAAATTGTTAATCCACTAAGTATGCAGGGTAAGTAAAATGTATGTTATAAATAAAGTGATAAATAAACTACATAGCATCCTATGTGTCACCTTTTTATTGTTTTCTTGCTCAGAATCTTCAACAGCCTAAGGGAAAAAAATATATATACATTACCCAAAGAAAAAGCAATAGGAAATACTCACAGTAAGGAAAAAAAAATCTTCACTAAGTTAATGCATTTGGCAAAATGTATACCCTTTTCTACCTTCCTATGAGGCTCATCTGTCCCATACACTTGCACAGATTTGCAGCTTCTCTCAAATTTGGGTACACAAGGAGCAGGAGGGAAGAAGTGATACAGTTAAGCCCAAACCCATGCTATTACTAGATAGAAGTTTCAGATAGAAAGGAAGTTTCAGAGAAGGATGAAAAGATGGCACACCCAGACAACACAAAAGATCACTTGGTCTGGATATGCAACCTGCTCTGAAAACTTAAGGGTTAAGACTTCAGCAAACTGTGCCTTAAATGTCCACCTTTGGAAAAGGTCTATCTCAAGATGTTCTTTGCAATGGGACAATCTGATGTCTGCCTTCAATTACAAGCTGCCACTATAGAGAATCTTAGAGAGGTAATTGTTGACCTGGCACTGAATGAACATTGCTAAAGAATAAAGATCGAGTCATTGATCAGCAAAGAAGCAGAGAAATTACCCAAGGGCATGTGCTGAGGATGAGTGACTAACCTGAAAAAACAAACAAATACCAACCCCTCCCCCCCAAAACCCCTCACAACAAACAAACCCACAGAAAAACAACAACAAAAACCCAAACCAAACTCCAAAACATTCAGGTAGTTAAGGATCAGCTGACTTAGTAAGCAAAACCAGGCCTAAAGTGGGCAGAGGAAGTAAAATGATACTTCAGCAGGAGGATTCATAAAAGTCCTGAAGAAGCAAAGATGTTGACTTGAAGAGATACCAAAAAGGCAGATCTGCTGTCTTGGTGATACTGCTAGAAATGTACTGCCAAGGGCAATCTGGTTATGCAGGATTTTCCATACCTATACTTTTATCTGGAGTAAGAGCCAAAGGTAGCCAAGCAGGAGAGAAGAAGCAGTCAAAATACTTGTGTGACAGAGAAGCATGATCTGATAAGGTGCCTTAACACTCACATGTGTGGGGGTTTTTTTCTGTAGCAAGCAGCAGTAATGCTTTCAGTGGCAGGCAAACTTACTCCTGTGTCTAATTCTGTACTGTCAAGTAATAGTCAAGTAACTGAGCACAGACTGCTAGAGCATACTAGATCAGGTATGACTGCATGAAGGGGATTCTTACCCTGGCTGCCAGTTGGCTTTCTGGCATAGCCCCACTACCATACCACCCCATTAGGGAATGATCATTTCATCCTGGTTTTCCTCCACTACAGTAGGCAGAAGGGAGAATCTACCCTAAAAGTTAACAACAAAAAGTGACTCAGGGAATTCCTGGAACAAAGACACAAGATGCAGCCTTGCAAAAAGTCACTGCTAAGTGAGGAAGCTAATACTCCACCTCATATCAGGGCTTGGCAACTGAGTTGTAAAGTAAATATCAGAGGCAGGAGCAGGCTTGATGTCTTTAATTAGCATTTTTGATCAAATTCTCCACTTGCATACTGTTTCCCTACATACTGATTCAGTTTCCTCAATGAGTATTCTGCCTGAACAGGCAGACAGTATTTTTGGCTACATAATTTTGTCTTCTTATGAACCTAAAGGTTAGGAATTTGGTGAAGATCTCAGGTTTGACTCTTGTGACAACATGTACTGTGATGTTTCCAGAAAACAGTGTCTTTTATACACACCTCCACAGAAGGATTCCAAAGAAATACATATAAGCAGCAATCCCACCTTTTTGACACTGATGGCAACAGCTTCTTTTTGACTGTAATCATCTACAGTAAGGTCACTTCCAAATTTGTACTCTGGATGAGCTTCTTCTTCCTGGTCAGCTGCAAAGAAAAGAAAAAGGATCAGTGCAAAAATCACAGCAGCTGCTGGCTTTGTGTGAGACATGAAACAAATGACAGTTGAATAAACAGGTTTGGTTTTGGCATTTAAAAAACCCCAAACAAACAAAGCTATTAGGTTTTCAAGCATCAGTAGAAAATTACAGCAAAGGCCTGTGATTCTCATAGCTTTGATGATGGTTAGCAAGAGAAATTTTATTTACTGAGGGAACCTGTAATTTGCTTAGCAAAAGTGTAAAAAACCCCAGTAGGCTTGGGAAAATAACAAGAAATGAGGACAGAGTGTTCTTTATTTAAAGATGTAAAAAGTTGCTAATGTCTAGGCTCCTCATGCATTGTTAGAGTCTCCTTATAGAGAATAATACTCTCCTACTACAGAGAATAATTCTCATTTACTTTTAAGATGATTTTTCATTAGAACCTAGTGTACTCAAAGAAGCTAAAAAGGCCTTTTAGAAACACAAAACCACTAATCATATTATTTATATGGATTTAAACAATAATTTTAGAAATAGTTATTTGAGCCTTTTGCCAGCCTAGCACACAATTAATAGCACAGCACAATAAGAAGACAATTAGAAATAAGGATGTCAGTGGAAATCAGCCTGCAAAACAACAGAATCTCTTCTGTGTTCCTTGATCACCTGAAGAAAGAATACTGAGAGGCCTGTCAAAAAACCTGTTGTACTTCAGGCTTTTCTAGAATTCCAAGGACAGATACCAAGATTTGGATCAAAACCAGCATCTTTCACAAGGACTTCTACTAACTGCAACAAGCAGTGGCTTTGTGCTACCAAAAATAAATAAATAAAAACAACCACAGAGAGGACACCAAGGGGTAGGCTAAAGCTGGGATGTTCAGTATGGCATGGGTCACAAGCCAGTACCTTGGTTCAGACACTTGCAGGCAATGTTTGATCTACCTCTTCCAAAAGAGGCCATTTAAAACAGACAAGGTGAGTCACACACTAGAAATGTCTGTTTGTTGGCCATCAACACATTCCACATCACTGGCTCAGATCTAGATGTTTACACTGAAGATATCTGGAGTTTGGCAAGAAAAATCCTATCCCTTATTTTATCCTTATAAAGTATAATAAAATAGTTGACACAAGTATTAAAAATAGTGGTATAACCTGTTTTCAAAGCAAAGACCATGGCTTCCCAATCTCTCACACACATACACAGTGAAAATTTGACTTGGTTGCTGGTCCAGTATGACTTCTGAACAGTAAGTGCAAGCTAAAATTGCCACTAGTACCACAAACTGAACTCAAATTCCTACCACAGCCTGCCACAGAGCCAGGAGCAGCTGTGGTATGTATCTGAGATAAGATGGTAAGGTTGGGGATCTGTATAAATGGTCCTGCACTGAGCCCAGACTTACTGCTGCTGCCACAGACTGCGGGCATGGGGGTAATGTGCATACTAGCTGCTCATGCCAGCCTACAGATTTATCACAAGCAATGTTTGAGAGCCCTTCTCTGGGAAATCCTCACCACTTTCTATTTCTTCTTCATTATCATCCTCTAGGATATTTACAGGAGCAGCAGTTTCCCCAGCCTCCATCATTTTTTTCAGAGCATCAAGCTGTTCTGTTAATAAGAAAAAGAAAAGTAAATTAGTCATGGCATGAACAGTTTGTAATACAAAGAAATACATGAGATCATAAATGTTTCTCTGATCCTGAGAGCTACTTTTACCTATTGGGTTCTCTTAAGTTTTCAGTTAACAGTAAAATGCCACAGAGTAAAAACATCATTAAACATACACTATTGTTAGATATGAAAAGTGGTCAGTAAGGGTTGTACCCAAAGCCCATTGAAGTTAAGAAAAATACTTCCATAGACTTCAAAGGTCTTTGGAGCAAGCATATTATTTCTTCAAAGTATAACTAGACAGCTCTTTGGTGCTTGACCCACACAAATGGAAACAAAGTGCTTGGATTTTCAATTGTGTTCCCATGCTGATTTCAGTTAGACAGTATGAAAACAATCATGTATGACTGAGGACAGTGGAGGATCTGCATTTTTATCTTTGAATGGAGAAAGAGCAGGTTAACCATGACAGCCATAATGGAAACTAATACAGTGACATTACTGTTACTGAAAGAAGATAAATATCAGAACTGGCAACAATAGCAAGAAAAGCAATTTGAAATTCCATTTCATTTTATGCTTATCCTGGAAAACCACAGCAATGCAAACATACCAGTGTGGGCAGAATTTAGAAGAGATTCTATCTGAGTTATATTTTTGCTCAACCAGCAATCTGATAAAAGTCCCAGGATTAGATTTCTACATCTATCTGTGCTTATGCTACATGCTGCTATCGAGGTCTAGACTCTGGCACTAATATGAAACACGAGGGCAAACAAAGTGTCATTGACACATAAGTCATATTCTTCCAACACTAAAGTACAAGAAATTTGGAAACTTTATTAACAAAGTCTATTTGTATCTATCTGGACTTCTGCTTATTTTAATACTTGACAAGCTTACTTACTTTTTTCTACTTCAGGTTTCAGCCTTTTATTCTTTATGAGAATCTTTCTCTTGAGGTCATTAGGAGAAGGTAAGGCTTTACCTGGATCAAGCTGTAAAATAATTTAAAGAAAAGGCTTAACAGCAGCTATTTGGCCTCTTTGTGTCCCTATTGGGGATTTTGACTTTAAGACAACAAAGGTAAGGGGCAGTGAACAAGCAGTGCTACCTTAGGCACAACCCTTGGAGGTAGTGTGACTGCAGTTATATTGTCTCCTTTGCTTCTTCCCTATCCCATTGGAAAACTGTGCTCAGACAAATGTTGCTGGCTAAAGCCAGCACAGTGGTCTCCAGTCTATGCCACCCTCAGCTCTATTGGTCAAAACATCTCCTCCTCTCCTGCCTAGCAGTGAGCATGGATGTGACCTGCAACTCTTCATCAGAGGACTTCCTACTTCCCCTCTCTCCCTGTGGTTCATTCACAGTCCAAGTCACAGTTTAGCCTATTATCATTTGATCTCTAAATAAGTCAACTTTCATTGTCCCTTCAAGCTGTAATAATACTGGTGGGGCAGCCCACACATACTTACAGAGTAGAAATGGGCTGGCACTGGTGAATGGAAAACTACCCATTCCTTAGGCAGGTAATGAGGACTATGTTTGCCAGTGGGGCTAGAGGGTCACATCTTCAGTATTTGTGAAAGGCAAAGGTCAAGTTTCACATACACAAGGATTGACTAAAAGGTTTGTTCCAGTTTGGGGAAGGAGAAAAAACATTATTGAGAAAAGAAAAAAAGTACAAAATCCTCTGATTTAAGCCCTGTCATATCATTGATACTAAGAAATAGATGTTTGGGTACAGTAATTAGCACCCTCTCTACCTCAGGCTTGTTAAGAATATTACACAGGGAATTGCTGGCACATTGGACTGTGCTTTCCAGTGAACCATAAGTGATACAGGAGTAGAAGATCTTTCCACTACTACTAAAAATTCTTAGAATATACAGATATCCTTAAATCCAACTCTGAGCTATGCAGAAGCAGCATTCTAGATGAAGAGACAAAAGAACAAAGCACCACAACTTAAAACCAAAGCAGGAGAGGTGTCAAATAACAAGCCACCAATAAAACCACAAATCAGCCCAACCCAACTCCACAAGAATGGGTGCAGAAACCTCTTTGCAGAAGGGCAATGATTATCCACAATCATCAGGCAAGCTCAGTCAAGGGAGTTTGAGCATATTGGATGAAGAGAAAACACAACTGTTCCTGAGAGTACTTGGGTTGTAATTCCACTAGATGTCAGTGCTGGAGAGCTCATTTATCCCCAGGCTTCCAGGATGCCAGTCTGCATCCTTAAGCAAGGGCATAGCTGGATGCCCATTTGGATAACTATTTGCTTTTACTTTAAGCCAAATCTGCTTCAGCCAGTACCATGTCACTCCAAAGTCTGCTTTCTTTAGCTGACATACCAGAAACCATGCACTTATAAAATATACATTTCAAACTCCTGCCATCTCTGCAATGTTTGCTTTGTGAGCAGCTGGAGACTGAAGTCACCCATGAGGAGGAATGGACACAAAATGCAGAAGGCTCAGCAGTGCTACAGAGCACATGCAGCTGAAGCTAAATACCAGGCCCTGAGGTAGCAGCATGGCAGCCTTTGGCCAGCTCTATTTCAGGCTTCCCTGAAAGCTGCTGGAAGCTGTCATTTGTGAGGAATGTGGCAAGGTGCTATATAAATTACAGGAGAACATAAAGATTTAGTTCTCTGGGATGTGCTTTTCAGGGCAGCAGCTTGATAGTCACAAAGCCCTGTGTGTTGCTGTCCCTGCAACATACAAGTAAAGCTAAGAAAAGCACAGCTCTAGAGATGGTGATGCCAGCAGTCCCCTTTGCTGGGGTCACACAGACAGGAGCTGAAAGGTGAGGCAGCATTCTCTTTGCTGTGGTCCCCCACAGCACTGAAGAACATCTGCAGGTTTTGGGTGGCTGCTGGCAGACAGTGAGCACACTGCTCAGGAGAGTAAGGAAGGCTTGGAGGAGTAGCTGCAGGCACTGGGTAACAAGCTATTTGAGTCTCAAATAGTGTCTGTTGTTATCTCCTGCCATGCAGGAGAGTGAAGTGCATGCAGATTACAGTACACTTGATAGACCAAATGAGACTGCAGGAAACTCTTCATGCTTAATTTAATTCCTAATGCAATAGTGGGGGCCACCTAGACTGCAGGACCTGATTTGGAGCATGAAGCATGCAAAGTGCAGCTGAAAGAAGTTTTCTTAACTTAGATTATGCAATTTATAATTAATTAGTTTTCAACAGTGACTGGCAATTGCAGAGCTGTGTATGACCTGCAAATACAATGTATGTGGTGTATTTTATGTAGGTAGTCATACTATGTCACACATCAAGGGGATAGATTTCCCCAGGCTGCTCACTAGAGCCCTGTACAGAAGAGATAAAACAAATCAGATCAAGACAAGTTTGTACAAAAAAGCACAGACACCCAAAATCACTAGTCAGTTTTGAAAGCAAGGGACTGGCACTGAACAGCACTATAGGTGATATGATCTCAGTTTATAATCTCTTTTAAATACAGCTAATATTAAAAAAATAAAGAAAAAGACTAGCAGAATATAACATACTGGATGTGATTCTAGAGGCTGCTTCAACAGGAGATCTCCAAAAAGATCTTCACAGTATTTTGACATCTTGTACTGTTGATATTTGCTGGAAAAAGATGTTGGTTATTTTTTTAGATATACAAAAGAGACCACTATTATTCAGCAAAACAGAACAATACTAAGCAGTGTAGACATCCCAAATGATATACTGCTCATTTTCTCTCAGCTGAGAAGTATTCCTTTACTGTAATTATACTGTCAATAAAAGTCTATTATCTGACATTGATGAATTTAATAAGGCCAAAAAAGTAGATTAACTGAATCCCACACAGCTAATGTGGGGACAGCTAATCAAAATACATTTCACAGCTTTACCACAGATAAAAATATTGTTATTAGTAACCTAAAGACTGATTAGTATATCAGAGCATAGTCTCTTCCAAGTGACATTCATTACAGCTGCATATCTCTGCATAGTTTTTAAGTACACTCAAATTACAGGGTTTTTGGGCTGTATCATCTCTCTCACACATTGCACTATAAGAAAAATAAACTGGGCACTGTATACCTGCAGTGATTTTCAAATGAAAGAATGACAGGATACTCTGATGTGACAAATGCTGTTTCCTTAATGGCTTGAATTACATCCTACAAAATGCAGTAGGGTTCAGATTAGAACAGACCAAATTACAATCATTCCATAATGAAAAAGATCTTTTCATTCTCCACCCCACCCTAAGAAACACAGAGTTGAGTCTCAGATGTGCCAAGTGAAGAACTAGGACAACCTGTATGCTCATTCTAATTTGTTCCCCCACAACAACTTAGACTCAGTGCCCAACAGGTGCCTCTGGCACCTGCAGCACCAAGGGCCAGCTTCACCCAGAACCCATCATTGGTAACCCAGCATCTGCTGCTGTCTTCTCTTCCCAGGGAGAATTTCTAGTCCCAGAGTAAATCTTGCATCTTCAGGCTTTTTCCACAGCTAAAGAACTTCTCAGACAAGGGAGAAGATATTTATTCTGTGGGGTAAAGAGCCACAGGAAGTGTGACTATGTGACAAAAGAAGCAAGTCTGCTTTCTGCTGTTTCTGTGGAAAGGCAAGCAGATTACAGAGGTCTAGCATGCAAATCAAAAATGAGCTCCAAGATCTGGGAACAAGACTCTGCCTATACAATCTGTCAGTTTGCTACAGGGGAGCAGCATCTGGGTGCTGAGGAGGCAAGGGTGCCCTTTATGGATTCCTGTCTGGAGGGTTCTACTGGGGCTTACTGTCAAGTGGAGAGGTCAGGTATTTACCTTGAAAAGAATATCTGTACACATTGCTTTTCCATGTGTTATTATTGGTTCCTGGTCTTCACCTTTGCCATCCCAACAATCCAGCTCAACACACCTAGAGGCCCAAGAAAAATGATGTCAGCTTCTTGAGTGTTTCAGTACAAGAGAGCTGCCCAGGACATGTTATGAGCAGTGTTCAGAACAGTAAATGACAAAGCAGTTTGGGGCATTACTCAATTCCCTTTAGCTGTACATGTGCAATTTCAGGCTCCTTTTATAACTCTGGGAATACTTCTTTAAATATAGTACACATGGATCAGTATATTTACACCTGAACAATAATGGGCTTTGCATTGTAACACTCTTCTAATTTATCCTCCTGCTCAGTTAACTGGTACACATTCCAGTATGTCAAGAAATTAAGAAATTAATAAACTCATTCTCATTTACATATAAACTTCTTACAAAGCAGCAAGCCCTCTGAAATTCTTCAGCTGTCATTTTGAGATCAAACTTCTGTTACTTTTCTCACAAACTCTGCCATCAATTCCTACATTCCACTGCCTTTCAGCATTTTCTTGTGAGAAAAATAATGTCTATTTTCATTTATTACACCAATGTATTTATACATTCAATTATGCAATATATCACCACCAAGGTATATTATTTGTTTGAAGTATTAGATTCCCAAATATTAAAGGCTGTTATCTTCTGCTTCCAACCTGCATCCAGCCAAAAGCACTTGTCTGTACATCTCCACCGAAGACTTGCCACCAAACTGCCTGCCTGTTAAATAGGTATTGTGAGAGGAGCTGATGAAATAATGAGCCAAAGGATGGTCCATTTCCTGATACAGCTCCAAACGGTCCAGGAAAACTGGGGCATTTTCATCTGACATCAAGTATCTGCAAAACCCATCACTTGAGATGACACCTAGAAAGAAGAAGAAAGCATAGTAAATTAATAATGGTAATTTACAGCAGGCAGGAATCAAACTGTCTCAGAGTAGGAACTGTAGCACACAAGCTATGCTTACACAGGCTTCTGCAATGAGCTCTCCCCTTCCAGTGCTCTAAGCTGACCAGCAACTATGTCTCTGCTGCAAAATCTGCCACTGTGTTCCCAGATAACAAAACAGAAC
This sequence comes from Galbula dea, assembly GCA_013399015.1. Lineage (NCBI taxonomy): Eukaryota > Metazoa > Chordata > Aves > Piciformes > Galbulidae > Galbula > Galbula dea. The sequence continues at coordinate 4,465,579 of VWZX01008356.1, read as the reverse complement.
AGAAAACCAACACAAAAAAACCCGAACCAACCAACCAACAAAAATTCAACTGCCCACCTGGCTCAATATCCTAGCACTCATCATTAGTAGACCTAAGGCATCAAGAGAATGTGAAGGCAGCAAATAAGTAGTGGGAGTATTCTTCTCAGAATACTCCCCAAAAGTTTGAGCTCTAGGACTTTGTGAGCCAGAAACTGTGAGCATGCTTGTACCTGTCTTCTCTAGTACTTTTTTCCTCTCTTTCATATTTAGTCCTGCCCTGACTGTGCTATGCTGCTGTTAATCAGTTTGCAGCCTGTGCAGAGACTGTTCTCTGCTGACCAAAACAAGTGGAGGTGTACTTAAAAATGTTTGCATGTGTTCATTTGCAAAGTGTTGGGAAAACCTAAGGTACTTTCAACTTTACTGTTTGAAATACAGGTTTATTCCTTTCTAATAAAAAGCAGGCCATTTTCTACAATGAATATGGGACATGCAGTAATTCAGAGGACAGAATTCTTAACACCTTTCTCTTCTTTCTCTGCTGTTATGTGCTTCATAAAGTATAGACAATATAAATCAAGGGATACATTTTAATGAAAACAGAGTAAGAATAATGAGTACTGCAATATCAACTTTAAACCAAGAGACTGAAAAATGATCTGGGGTAAGGACGAAGGAATTACTCAGTCACTGCAGAGAATGGTTATCTGGCACTAATTTGGAGATGGCTTTCCCTAAAGTCATGTATGAAGGCTCAGCTATTGTTAAGGTACAGGTTACAGCAGTTCTATTTTTATTCTGTTTAAGGCAATTTTTCTCTTATGCAGACAACTCCAGTAACCCTGCTTTTCATTCTGCTCCTCGCTTTCTGAAATAGTCCTCTACTGGAGCTTACATTTTTGGTGCTTGGTGTCAGCCAGGGGTGAACTGTTCTTACTCAAATCCTCTCAGCTGATTCTGAGTTTTGGAAGAAGTAGGGGAAAAAAGGGGGCAAAAAAAAAAAAAAAAAGGAATTTTCAACTTGCTGACCACAAAGACTGTAAGCTCCCTTTGAAAAGTTTGGATGCTTTGGAACAAATACCCCAAATGCCTAAAATCAGTGAATACTGAATACTGAATTCCCTCCCACATTTACCTTTACTCTTCAAGTCTTCATCTGGCTCATATGTCTCAATTATCTGCATTGCTCTTTTTGTGTCATAAAAGGGAAATAAAATTTCATTGAGCCGAGGATCTCGTTGATGCTAAGGTTAGAAAACAATGGAATTCAGCAAAACAATAGAGAGCATGGCTATCATCCAAGAGCATTTCATTACTGCAGATGAGAAAGAAAGAAGTGGACATTTAAAAGAAAAAAAAAAGCCCTAAAACTTACAGACTAGTGAACAGTAACTTTAGCTTTAGACAGAAAACAAACCTCATCTTTCATAAGAATCCTAGGCAGCTGGATTACAGAAATATTGCAGCAAACCAATCCAGTGCAATCACAGAACTAGTCTTACTCTTGCTTGATCATGGAAATAATGACTGCACATGTGGTATATATGCAAATGAAATGTTGAAAATAAAGAGCTGAATGTCTCTCTGCAAATTCTCTCTCTTCCTAATCTTTCTGGGAGCTGGTGTAAAAAGTGACAGACTGATAGCACTGTAATCACCTCTGCAAAAAGCATGTCTTCAGCAATATCTACAGCTAAAGGAAAAATTAAAAGGAAGCCATACTATGAATCCAGAATTAGAAACCTGAATTTGGAAATGTGCAACTATTGATGATGATTTCTGACTTGTGGCAACATTGTGTTATTAAGTATTTATAAAAGTGTAGGTTCTTAAAAAAATTATGTACAACTTAAAGAGCTTTTCAGCATCATCTCTTTAATTTACAGCAATTGATGATATTGGGATCTCAGAATATATGCAATATTTAGATACAATTTAGCAGTGATTTCAAATCCCCCACTAAAACTCAAGAGATTTTTAGTTTTCATTTAATAGTGTGCTATGTAACTTTTGTTTTTCTCCATGCTGGATTAGAGCTGCACACTGTGTGCCTGATTCTCCATTAAAAGAAAATGAAACCCAGAATTGAAAAGAATAGTAGCATGTAAGCAGATGCAATAAAACATAAAGAAATAAATATGGTTATGAAAACACTCTTTTACCCCAGTTGGTGCAGTTTTCAAGCTTTAGTTTAAGCAGAATTCAGAAATGTAACAGGCCAATCTCATATTGGTGATCAATAATATGGAGTGGACAGGATGGTGTCAATGTGGCATAGCACAGCACTATCAGCATTTGCTGTAATTCCTTATGTGTTCTGACATTTTCTCATGAAAAAAAGCAATATCCAATCAGAAATTAGCACTTGTTCTCTTTTCTTACAATCAATACTTGGGTGCATATTCTTGATGAATTCTAAGAAATTACAACCAATGCCAATGTAATCATGCAATTAAGGAGGGATCATTTTGAGTAATGCTACTGACAGTCTGCAGCATCTAAACTAGAGCAGTTTCATTCACTACAGATTGGCTGGCTGGGTATCCAAGGAAAACTCAGATGAAATATGATATGAGAGCAGATGGATGCAGGACATAACTTGCTAAGCAGCACATAACAGCAACACAACACTGGCATGCAACAGTACCAGCTACTGTGACAAATGACAAGCTTTATACCATCAGTGACAATACACCACTTCAAAAAATTGTAACAAATAGTAGGCAAGGTTCTTAACTCAAGAAAAATGCTCTTCCCCACTCCCTCTCTTCTGCAGTTAGTCATAAGCAAACAGAAGAAAATAAATGGGATGCAGGAAAAAACCTCCTCTTGAGAAAAAGTCACAGAGTTATTGGGAGGAGCTAAGAGGAAAATATTCTTCTTGTAGCAATAATCAGCACTCACTAGCAATATTCTATTTGAATAAAAGCAGGTCTTCATGTTTACTTAATTTAAACTATAAATCAAAATTGGCAGCTGATAAGGTTTGGCTTTTAATAAGGAAGAATTCTTACTGATGTCTCTTGGAGAAACACTCTGCACACTACTGAGCTTGTTGCCCCAGGGAAGCTGTAACACCAAAGCTGACCATAATGAAAATACCTGATGCTGCATCTAGAAAGACAACATGCCCCAGGACTAACTGTGTTTGTCCAAGAAGGTTGTATTTGATTGTTCTAGTTACCTTATTAGACAGGACACCCTTACACTGGACATTCTTAACCATATGAGGGTGAACCATCTAAAAGCATGGGGAGAAAGAATGCCTGTATGGTTCTTCCAAGAGACAAAGGTCATTTAGGCTCCCCAAGCTGGGCTCCAGTCTCTTCTTTGAGGGGCTACTAACTGAGATGCACAGCAGTTAACAATGTGCCCAAACCAAGTTTGCCTTTTGAATTTGTGCTGTGCAGTGCTAAGAAGGGTGTCCTTCCCTGGAGATGAGAAACAGGAGGGAGGGAGAGCAGGCAAGAAAGTGGGAAAGAAGGGTTTAGAAAAAGATCTCCTCATGCCTCCTTCCCAGGAGAAAGGATGAGTCCTGGTCAGACTACTGAACTCGTGTTTTGACAGTTAGTTGGCTTATTGATTTATTGCTGCAAATGAGTGGCAGGAGCAAATCTCAGCAGTAGTGATCTCACTTCTTCTTCTACTACATTTTCTCTTTTCAAAATTTGACTTAAAAAAAAAGAAGACCTAGACAAAATACTCAGTGCCTGCCAATACTTAAATTTCTAAAAACTTCCCAGAAGCTTTAACAGTGATACACAATTAAATCAGCTGTCAGCCAGCAGCAAACAGAGACAGCAGTTTGGAAAAACCCCAGGAAAGCAGCTCCCTCCCCACTCATGTCCAGTAACATCCTCATGCTCCTTTAAAAATCCATAACACTTAGAGCACCTTGGAGGTTACAGAATTCAAAATAACTTAGGTTAAAGACCTCCATGAAGAATTGCTCTGCCAAATAACTCACCTCTCCTATATAATGATAACAATCTTTTTATATTTTTCAGCATTAAATGTCACTGCTAATTGCAGTGTTGGCCAGCTGTCAAGGGGACAGAAATGATCACTGCAGGACAGAGATTCTGGGTCATTTACTGGCTTTCAAATCATGACCAAAACTTTAAACTCTATTTAGAGAGCAAGAGACCACCAGCACAGAGCCAAAGGCATTAGTTTCAGTCATCAGAATGAATGTCCTACTCTCTAAAACCACTTGACTGATCTTTCCCAGCTCTGCTCACCATCTCGGGCCAACTACCAGATTTCCACTTGCAAAATATGTTGTATGGATAAGAATGTAGCCAACAGGGTACAACCTTTCCCAATACTGTCCATAAAATGAGGCTTCTAATTCTGTAAAAAACCCTGCTAAAACAATATAAGACTGAGAGCACAACAATTAAATTTTATGCAGTTACTGGAGATAGTCAGGAAGTTCTGACAGCTAACATTGCTGAATAGCTGACAGCTCTTCTTCAGAAGCTTGGGCTCTAAGGAAGCACACTTGAAAACAATTACAGAGATCAATTTTAAAATAATGATAAAACAGTATTTTTCTGAAAAATAAGGATTAACACACAAAAAATCAGAAGCTGATAAGGTCCAAGTTGAGAACTGGGCTATGTGCTTGAAGCAGTGCAGTGTATCTATGACTACAAGTGAACTGGGGGCTGAGGTGATTTAAGAGAACAATTTATAATTTAAATCACAGTGTCATCCTTTCTCTCTTCAGTGCAGAAGCAAAAATGACATGCCCTAGCTATGACCCCAGTCCTGCAAATATTTAGACACTGAATTTTGTAAATAGCTGTGACAAAAGAACATCTCACAGTGGTAAGATTAAGCATGTGCTCTAATTTGCTAATACAGGAAGCTATGTGTGTATGAACTAAGGCCCCAAGTATGTAACTATGAGTCCTGAAGCTGTTGATCCTCTCACTGTGTTTTCTTCTGGAATATTCTTTCTACATGTAATTCAAGTTTGGTGAAGAGTAAGGCATGCCTTTCCTATTGCAAAAGAAAATGATGCTCTACATTTGATCTGTGGGGAAATTACTGCTTCAGTTTTCATATGGCAGTATCATATATATATATATAAAAATATATAAAATACATAAAATAGATTTATAATTAGTAAAATAATTTTAGATGGAGACATTTTTGGTAATGCACCCAGTCCTAAAAGAGTGGAGAGAGATAAAGCAGCTATCCACATTCCAGATGACAAGAATCTACCAGTACAAAGAATGTGCCTACTTTCCATGTGTTAGTTCTTGTCAAATCTATACAGGGGATTTATTGTTGCAGTCCCAGATAAGCCAGTCTTCCATAACTTACTGTGCCTTAGGAATAGAAAACAAACCAACCCCACAGTGTTTATTGAGCTACTTCTCACACTCATGATGCTTTAAAGAAATCCTAACCACTCTTGCCAAGGGTCATATTCTGGAAATACAGCAATAAAAATACTTCCTTTTATTCTGCACACATAGTATTTGAGAAAATCATATACAAACTCTTAAAATATCCTCTTAGTACTTGAATTTGTAATAGATTGAAATAATACTGTCAAGAAGAATCAAACCACTATTTAGAAAAGCCTACTTCATTTTTTCTGTTCTGCAGAAGGATCAGCAGATACATTTAGCTGTGGCCTACAGGGAAAGTAGTTGCTTGTAATAAAATATGGGGTGTATTTTGGTTGAAATTGCATTGACTGTAACAGTATAAAATGTATAAAACATACATAACAAACATAACACAACAGCAAGTAATCAACAGATGCAATCTGCAAAGCCAACATGTAGAAAGCACAACAACATACAAGGTCGGAGCTGATTTTTGCACCTGGATGTTACCACAATGGAAAGATCAGCAGATCAAAAGCACAGCAAATAACAATGTGATTCATGCAATGGAAAGATTGGAAGAAGCAAGCCACTGCAGACAGACTTGTATGGTAGTTAATGTATGAAAAAGCTTACTTCATTTAGAAAGCTCACTAATTGGTCTACCGTTAAATAATCAGTTTTGTCTCCATTGCTGAAAAGAAATTTATTAGAGAATGTAAGTTTTCACATAAGATGCTACAGTAGGTATGATTTACATGTTGACATTGTTGATACTTTTAAAACCACCTACTTTTCTACCTGAAGTATCTCTATCATCTCAAAATGAACAGAAAACACACTGTCTATGCTTGCTACAGTATATCTCCCCTACTTCCTGTAACTTAGCAAACTACTTCATACAACAACATGTAAAGTCCTCTAGCTGAGAATAAATTGAGTGAAGAAACCTTTTAAACTTCAAATTTCTTCTTTTATTTAATTAGTTCACATACTGTGTTAATCATCTACAGGAGCAAGTTAAAATTACAGTAGTTAGTAAAGCCAATGCCAAAAACAAAAGTTCCAGGTGCTTCCTCTAACTCATGTAAAAGTTGCTCTAAAATACAGAGGGAACTTTTACAATCTGAGAGGGAAGGAAGGAGAAAAACATTGACTTGAGTTTCTCTTAAAATACTGCTGATGTTACTAGGATTCAAGGTTAGAGAATCTGTACAGTTTTCTGTCACTATTAGATATGGGCTAAAAATACAGCAAAATGAGTTTAAAGCAAGATTTGATTATATTTGAACTTACATCTTCTTGAAGAGGTCCTCTATGTCAGTCCGGGGACAGATCTTCTGAGTGAGCTCATAAAATTTCTCATAAGTAAATGCTGCAGGCTCAATTTCATCATTCTGCAACAAGATGCAAAGCTACATTAATCCAGCAAACCAGAGCTTTTATCTCCTTTTCCCAAGAGTAGATCTTATATCAGACAAAGCAACCAAGAATGGTTTAGCTCTTTACCAAGTCTCTTTAGTATTTTCTGAAAACAGTGCTTAATTCATCTTTATCATAGATGTCCTGGTTTGAGTTAGAACAGGTCTAATTCTGTTCAGTGATTCTGCTTTTCAGCTCAGTCTCTTCCCAGTAACTGCACTTTCTGAAGTTAACAGGGATGATTTCACAGACAGTGTCTGTTTCTAGAAGTGATAACACTCAATGGTTATGGCTAGTACCACCATTGGTACACCATTGGTGTGCAGACCAAGGTCACTGCTAAATCTTGTGTACTGTTTTGGGGGTGCAGGGTAAAAGGCCACACCTGTAGGGGGGAGGGGACAGGACAGGTGACCTTAAACTGACCAACTAGGTATTGAATTCCATTTGCATCATATTCAGCATAAAGCTGAGGGATCACAAGGTCAAACTCTATTCTTCAGAGGCCAGTGTCCAAGGAAGACTCTGTCCCTTCTGCCTTTGATCCCAATCCTTGTGTTCCTGAATCCATTTCCAGAATCCAGCTCCTGAATTTGGTTTCCATCTGCCACTGAGTCCAGTCTGGGGCTTCCTCAGTGCCCGACTCAGCATCAGTGGTGATGATGACATCACTGCTATCAGAGGGCTTAAGGTTCAATATTGGGTTTGTACATATTTGTGTATATTTAATTTTATTCTTATTATTTTCTTTAAAGCTGTATCAGTTTTCCTTTCCAAACAATAATTCTCTCTCCCTTATTCCCTTTTTCTTCCTCTTAGGGAAGGGAGAGGGGTTGACAGAGTGTGTCTGTTACTCATTTAGTGGCCAGGCCAGCCCTAACCCTTGACAACAGGTTTGTTTGATGTGCTTATATTCTGGACAGCAGTTCTCCAATGGAAGGAAGAAAAGAGCAGAAGGAGCCCAAGAAATGCAACTGAGAGAGCAGCATGCAACAACCCCCCACTACTATGTGTATATTCTGTGCTTCTGTACTGTGTATAAAAGAACAAAAGGCAGCCTGCTACAGAAAAGAAGGGAAGCTTCATCTAAAAGGCTTAGGGACCACTATGTCATACCCATTTAATTACATTTTGGTTTTAGCAAACAACTTACAGTGATTAATAAGTTACTTATGAACAATAGACATGTTTTTGATGCAAATGATTTAGATCACAGCTAGAAATGTGAATGACTCATCAATCTATTAGTATACAAAAACGTTATTCACAACCAGTAAATACCTTTCCACTGGGAAGACCTAATTCCTTAAGTGCTTGAAAGATCACTTTTTCTGTTTTACCTGATGCAAAGGTTCTGGTAATGCTAAAACAAAAAAGAGTGGAGAGAAAAAAAGGAGAAATATTAGTCACTTTTTAAACAATCAGTTCTCTTTCTCTCTGGCTTTTACTGCCAACATTTTCCTCTGGCTTCAGTTGATGAATGTAAGCATCTTCCAAGTGATAATGCAGTTGAAAAAATGCTCTAAGCTCCACACGGCAGCACTACCCTGCCTGCAAGCTATCCACTAGAAAATACATCAAAATAACAAACTGCACAAAGAACAAAGAAGGGGTTTTTTTTCCTCCAATGTACTGAGATACAGAGCCTTGCAAAGCATTATTCTGTTTGCTCTTTTAAGCTCTATGCACAGATAAACAACTGTGTTTAAAAAGTAGCAGATTCTACAAGTGAGAAGACTTGTGTCTCCAGCCATTTCTGGTTGTGGTGACTTCCCTTCCTTCCCAAGCATTAACCTATGACTCCCAGGTCACCCATAATGCAGGCATGAACCACTACTCCCCAAGGCAGCTTTCTTCCTCTTTCCTTTTCAGGCAGTTGCTGCTAGCAAGAGACTCCCAGCTGCATGATGAATGCCATTCCCTGCTCCCTCACCCTCTACAGTGCTCTCTCCTCCCTTTGAATGCTCCCTCACCTTACAGCCATTATGAATATCCCTTTTCTGGGCACACTATGTGCAATTCATTTAGGTAGGTCTCAGCTGCCACTGAAAGATTTCCATCAAACTGATTAACATCATCTTCTGTGAAACAAGGGTGATTTCACCAGACATACAAACTGGCAAACTGCTTTCACTTGGAATGAAATAAATCAAAGAAAATCTTAGCTATTTGGTACAATTAACTGGTCTATTGCTGTTTCTATTTGAAATGAGTTTGAATAACCTCTAACTCTGGAAAAGTAGACCCCAAATTGGCAGCTCTCCTTCCTCCTATTTAAGGTCTAAGCTAAAATGATGTGTCCCACAACTCCACAGTTTTGGTGTCTTAGTCTGCAGAATAAAACTGAAGTCTGCATCCAATATCTATTTCTAATGCTACCAAAAGCTGCACATTGGGGAAGACTCTACAGTTGCCTGATAAGAATATGTTGCTCTTTATCATTAAGTGAGACAAACATGTGCTGAGACTTTTTGTTAATCTCATGCATACTAAATGATTTCACATGGTGAGAGATGTGAAACAAACTGTTGCTGTTAGTTGTTGCCATAGCAATTCACAGTTGTTGTACTCCCCAAAACACTCTAAAGTGCCTATGTAAATATTTTCATACTAATAAAATTAAAGCCAGGAAGTGAAAAATTTAGGTGATAAAATAATGTTTTAACAAATCTTGGCCATTTTTTTTTTTTAAACTAAGTTCTTGTAACAGTTTGATTTCTATGTCCCTATTTAGGTACCTAAAGAAGTTATTTGATTTTCCAGACCTGATAAGCACAGAGATGTTTTTACTAAAACATAGACTGAGTTTCACTTTGGGCACTTGTTTCTTAAAAAAAACAAGAGTCAATTTTCTACTAACTCTGAAACATAAAGTAATGTTAGCTCTACAATTTACAACCTGTCTCCAGCCCTGTAAAAATTTCTAAGCCTGTTCTAATGAATCGTGCCCCAATAATAAATGTCATGTAAAACATGTAATATTGGCATAAGTAATTAATCAGAAACTGTGAGCCAAGATTCCATGGCTGTAAGGAAATTATTTTTGATGCCAAACTATTTTTTATATCACCAAAGATGACAGCAAACAAAGCAGTAATTTGTAATGAGAGCAGTGGTCTAGAAAAGATTGCATGAATCAAAAAGGACTGTAAAAATACAGCAGGACACTTTCATTTTGCTAAAGAATATTGGAAATAAAACTACTTCTCCCTCTATTAGATGACTTCATCCTAGCAGATTTACATCCACCTTGTTGTAAGCTTTGAAAAAAAATTGGGCTCCTTCAGATGCAGGCAAGTTCCTGGAGGACAGATACCTACAGGTTTTATCACTCCTCATGTTCTATACTGGTTTGGGGCTTTTCTTGGTAACATGTCAATGTACTTCCTTATGAATACTGAAAATATGTCCCAAATCTGGGACTGAGGGGTATGAGTAGATTAAATAACTTGGTTACTTCACTTTCCAACCATTGCTTCAAAAATCAAGCCAACACATAAACAGTTCAAATCAATCTGTTCTCATGGCCCCACTGAATTTCCCAGTTTGGCTAGAACTGGAATACCACTGCCTACACTGCACAAGAAATTGTCTAAAACTCTGCTTTCCAACAACCATCTAAGTATTGAAAGAGAGTTCTTCCAGGTACTCTGGAGTAATTGATACAAAACATATTTACTAGAAAAGTATCATTTCAAATTAACCTAATTAAACTACTGTAAAACAGATGTAAGCCTCATTTATCATAGTTCAGGTTTGTTTGGTTTTTCTTTACTATTTTCATAGTTAGAAGCTACATTACCTTAAATCCTTTGAAATGTAGTTCTACAAGGGATAAGCAAAGATTGAGCAAAGGGAGTTTTTCTAAACAGGCTCTAGAAAATAGAAAATCTCTTTTCTGTCAACAGAAAGCTGCAGAAACCAAATAGATTATTTGGGGGTTTTTAATAAATGACATTTTTAATCATCATTTATAGCAGTGTTAAAATCTGAAAATCAAAATATTTTACCAGATATCCCTGTCCTTGTAAGACCTGTAGATGTAGTCGTAGACTCAGAATGCTGAAAATTTATTAAAGCCCAAAGGGCAACACTAGTCTCTCCTACAGTGTTTGCCTTACTAACTGCCAGAATTTCTTCTCCCCTACACACATTAGGTTGATAAGAACAGATAAATGCCCCAGAGTACATTAAAATTCAAATGCAGTAGGGAAGAATCTTCATGACTCTGCAACCCCCAAGTGTACCAACAAGGAGTCAGAATGCTTCTGCCATTTACTACCAAGAGCCTAAGGAGTTTTACCTCCTCAGGGCTCATCATTCCCTATGGCTATGTACTAGCTGTAAAAATCTGTCTTAAACCTGAAAAGAAATTGTAGGAGCTCTGATTTCCTAGGTGAGATTCCCCACCCTCAACCTCCCCTCAGTGTTTTACTGCATTTCTGTGTAAAAATGAAACAGAGGTGATCCTAGGATACACATCCCTGTACCTGAACAGATTTCAGAGAGAATAACCTTCCCAGCTGTACCCCTAGAGCTACAGCAATTGCTACAGCAGTCCCTAAGCAGCAGGAGGAGGTGGAGGTTTGATGAAGCAGGGCTGGCTAGATAACACTGGATTTAAAAACAGGTAGGTGGGAAGGGCTGACCAGAGCAATCTGCAGACCAGCTGAAGGGGAAGCATCAGTAGTTTAAACCAGAGGAAAGGGTTACTAGGGACAGGCTTGGGTAAACAATGGTGCACCTTGTACAGCAGAGCCCACATTTCCCAGTGCTTCCTGGCTTGCCTTCCTCATACACATACCCTTCTCCTTATACATCTCCCTCTTCTTGTTCCCTCTTACCTCCCCATGCAGCTTCTCTGCACTAAGTGTTTGGAGGAGGAGGAGGAGGGAGGCAATGAAGTCCCTCACACCTCTGGCTGCCCAGTACTGAGATACTTGGGTGCCCATGTCCCACTTCATGATAGTAGCTGTTGCTAATCTTATGATCTTTCTGTCCTTCATCAGGGCTCTGATTTACCCTCTTTTCCAATGTAGGTCTTACACAGCAGACTGATTTTCCCCCCTGCCCCTTCATTCAGATTCCTCCTCTACAACTTTCCTCCAGCCTCTCACTGACATCTCTCCTAGTCCTTTCAGCAGGTGATACAGTGTTTCCCAGAAGAGCCCCCCAAAGTTGCCACATTTCACCCAAACCAACAGAGTGTATTCCTTGGAGCATCCAGACATAAAGAAGATTCACCTTCCCTCTGCACAGCATGGAATAGCAGTTCCCTTACAAATTTACAAGCAAACTACTTTTGCAATAAACTAAGCTGCTAGAGAATAATTTATGTCAACTTGGAAGCAGTGCAAATTTGAATTCAAACTTTTAATATACTGGAACCAACAGACTGGACTCTTCAGCAATATGCAGTCTTGTCTGCATACACAAATCATTGTGCTGTAGCACAAAGGGAGAGAATTTATGCCTTGCTAAATGCAAAGTAACATATTTCAAGACAGAAACAGTTTCAGACAAGTGGGCATGATATAAATTCATCCTGAGGAATACAGTTCTATATTCAAACACAGGCAATAAAGCTCTGAAATCTTGAACATTAATTTGCCCCTGTAGTATTGTTTCCTCATTGTTACCCTTCAGGAGTGTGCACAGAAGGTGCCTCATGGCAGTTCAGTTCAAGTTTGAGAAGCAAGCAAGGGCTTGGCAATGTGAAAGCTGAAAGAGTAATACACTGAAGCAGCCTTTAACACTGTCAAGGTGTTTGAATCATGAAGCTATGGAAGCCTGGAAGGCAGCATTGCAGGCCCTTTGTCTTTTTGCAGTTTCAATAGGTGCAAACTCCTCTCTTTCTCCCTTGAAAAATATGTCCTGTGAGGTTTATTTTACAAAGTCCTCATCCTTGCTCCCTTCTGTGATTTTCTATTTATGAAAAACCAGCATCCCCCAACAAATGTGGTTTTCACATACTGCATGAAAGGGAAAGAAGATCACTGGATCAGCAAGAATTAATTTCTACAGCAGGAGGAGGGAGAATTACTGCCTAGCCAGAGAGGACAGAAAATCAGTGACTTGTAATAGTTAATAGCTGTACAGAAGAAATACACTGTTCTAGCTTTTCTGTTACTGACAGCTAATGCAACAATTTATTCACCCTGTGGAGAAAACCAAATATTATCCTGGGGGCTCCTATAAAAGCAAAAGTATTTTTGGCAGAGCTAGATTTATTTCTTTTACAAGGAACTACATTTTAAGATGTACCTTTTTGTCCTCTACTTAACTGGCCTGCAAGATTTTAAGGTTCTTTTGGTAAGTATTTTATGAAGTTTTACAACTGAAAAACCCACCTCAGAGTCTGAGGAGTTTTAAACAGAGAAAACTGAGGCTCTTAAGTCTAGATGACTTTGAAAACAATTACAAGCACTCATACATTCACTACACTGGGCTCAGAAAAAAATTACAAGGCTGATAAAAATTCCTGCTTACTTTACCTAGGAGGTATGGAACTCAGCTCAGTGTGACTAGTTCTGTGCTTACATCTTTACATGTGTATTAGTAATAAAATTGATAATATATTTCATTATCAAGTCACAGAACTCTACTAATATTATACAACAAGTTCCTGGTAAAAATTGCAACTCCCAGTGGTTCTTACCTCCGGACTGGAATTTTCCCATTTGTGTTTGTTAGGAAGGCCAGCTTCATCCAGCTGAAATTAAGAAGGAAGTGTTTTTTTAAATGCTATTTGTTAAAATCAGCTTAAGACTATTGCCATGTCTGTGCAATGAATACAAACAAATAATAGTTCTGTAATAAAAAGATTTTTCTGTAACTGTGTAGTGCTTAAGGCAGAGCAGTTCTTCAACTGGAAAGGCAAAATGCATCCCAAAAGAACAGTGCAATAATTAACACAAGTGTGAAGACAAAAAAGACTCATGGGTTTTTGTTTGCATATGCATCAATGAAAGAACAAGCTAGACAATGATTAAAACACACAATATCAATGTCAAATGAACAGTTATAAATTCCCTTATAATTTTTGCTAGGGAGGTGTCAGATATAGACTTGAGACCTCTTCTGGTCAGAATGAAAGATAAACTCTAAGCTCTTTTAACACCATTTTCCTTATTGCACCATTCTGTGATTGCAAATGTTGAACTATGAAAACCAACATATATGTATATTTTAATTCCAAGAAAGATGATACAAGGACAGAAAAATATAGAAGAAAGGAGAGGAAAGAAAGTAGCTTACTGTTTCTTGAGACATGTCATTGGACTGACATTGTTAGCTCTGAAGTTATGTATGATGGATCCAAGCCCTTCTACCCATTGCTGAAAAACACAAAAATACAGCAACACCAAATTAGGAACACTGAAGAGGGAAGAAGTAGGAAAGTGTCTTGGGGGAAGGCTGCTCTTCCTTGCAGCTATGGATAATGTTAATAACCTCAGCTGAGAAAAAAACCTGCCCACTTCACAGCCTAAAACACCATGGAAAAGTCCAGACACATTTTACCCATTACTATTTCATCCTTCACTAAAAGTGATTGTGCTTTCCATTCTTCCAAGTACTACATGTAGCATCAGTGGTGCTCCTAAATCAGTTTATTGCCAGCAAAGGCAAGTGGTTCACTGATTGATTTGTTAAGCCTTCTATATATAGCCTGTATAAACATATGCCTCCCTTTCAGCCCTGGCTGGCAATAGTAGCTATTACTAAGCAACATTATGTGCTGACATATTTAACTGGTCCAACTTTAGAAAAGGAATGAAACAAAATATTAATCAGCTAAGCAAACCACAGGGAGGCACAACAATTGCTCTGTGACATATTCAAGCCCTGTTTGCTTTCTTGCTTTTACCCTTAAAAAGCAAAATATTCCAGAAATGACTGGGATGACTTTCAGCTCACAGCATCATTACAGCACTCACTTATCTAATTCCTCTTTACAGATCTGTTTTTCTACTATAGCTTGCACCTAGGCTTTACAGTACTGTAAAGAAGAAGCTTAAGGATTAGGCCCTAACATGAACACTCATTGATTTCAGCAAGAAACTTGGCAGGGTAAAGCTATAGGAAGAGAAAAAAAAAATTACAGCATTACAAGCCAAGTTTGATCTCAATTATGCCATTGTTATGCTAGGATTACTCAACAGATAATTTACACTGGTGGAACTGAGACAGGATTTGGTCCACTGCTTAACATTAACCTTATGAATAAAGAAGCTTTTTACTTCTGGCCAAATTCTGTGCATGCAGCTTGAACTGACTTGGGTAAGAGCCAGAATTTGACACTTATAAATAGATGCAGATGAGTATATTTTTCTTTTCATGAATGAGTGTTGTACATCTGCAAAGCAGATGAAAAAAATCATCATTTATATAAGAGGAATACTAACATCTTTGGGAAATGGCTTATTGTAAACTGCAGGCAGGAAATCCCTATTGGCTTAAAGCACAGTCTAAGGTGTCCAATCAGCAGATAAACACACTTAAGCAGATCCTTGCACTCATGACACATTACAAGCACATCACAAACTTATTTCTAAATACAAAATTGCTAATCAGATCCCCCTTAAAATGGACCTTATCAATCGATTTTGCTTTAGGAAAAGTAGTCATTTAAGACATTTATTAAGATTTAAATATCCCTTTTCAAATTACCTTTTTACCAAGTACTACATAAAATATGCATGCAGAGTAAGTGTCTATCTGAGATTCATTTGAAAATAGAAGTCTGCTTATGAGAAAAGCTAGCATTTGGGGTTTTCTTAGCTGTGTTTTTGTGCTTGGAAACAAGCCACTAGTAACAGCCTGCCTTCCCATTTTTCTTTTCCCAACTGCACGAATCAGATGACTTAGTAGTCAGAGTACAGATATACTGCCTAGAAATATAAAGAAAGCAAGGTTCATGGGGAGACATAATATTATTTATTACAACTGATATAACTGGAAGCCACTGACAGACTTAGGGAATACTTATCTTTTCCTACAAATGTTCAGCTATGATGATATAGGTCTAGTGCTTGTAATAATTTCAGGATAAATGCCTGAATACTGCTAGAAAGAAAACAAACAAACATACAAGTATCTAGAGAAATCAATACACTAACCACTTAGCAAGTAATTTCTTCACAGGAGCTGTGCTGCCACTTCCCACTTTAGAGGACTCCCTAATCTTTTTTCAATGATAATGCCATTTCCTGATAGAGATGCCAAATCAAGAACTGCATTCTCTTACACCAAAAGAGCCCAGACCCATAGCCAAACACTGATAAGCCACAAAAGCATCACATATCTGCTGGCACCAAGCAAGAGTCTCTGTCCATCTAGGAATTCTTTTTACATTGGCATGATGTCCCCTGGGCAAGACATGGCAGTTTGAGGAACACATTTGCCTATGTGTTGCACATCACACAGCTGCACTACAATGTAGCATCTGGCTGCTTGCAGTTCAGTTTGGGGCTAAAGCAGTTTCTGGAGTGTTTCATTAGCTATTCCCCATGGCTACCTCTGGCCCCAAATTAACTAGGAAGAAGAGAGCTGAGAAAAAAAACCCCAAACCACTCTTCTGCACTGTGAATAGAATATAGAGAAGCAAAATTACCTAAGAAGAAAAAAAACTCCCTCACCCACAGATTAATATAGAGACTCAGTGCAACACATCCAAACTGTCTGTCCTTCTGAGCCAAAATAGTCTCCAAATAACAACTATCTTGATAATCAATTTTAAAGCACTGTGATCCAGTGCACAGAGAGCTACAAAATATCCAAAGCCTGAATACTCTGACAGATGTCAAGCTGGCAACATATTGCTTTCCTGAAAACAAACCATTCCCAGATTTAATGTACACTTTGATGACCTTGTGAGAAGCATAAAAGAGCTCAGATTTTTCTCAGCTAGCATGCTATGAAGAATATAGCAACAAACAGCCTTCCTCATGTGCTATGACAGCACTCTTTTTTTTTTTTGATTTTACAGATCAGGCTGAAAGCTCTGTAAACCAGTGTAAGTAAACAGAGATAAAGATCCTCAATTCTCTTCTTTCATGCTCAGCATTTCCAAATCACTGCCTCTTCAAAGAAGGAAAATCCTATAACAAGATGAAATTTTGAGATGAGGTAGATAGGAAACACTTCCCTTGGGTCTTACAGAAAGCAGAGTTACAAAATGCTTTTGATAGAAATCCAGGACACTTTTGATTCTCACTGATGCTACTGGTAAATATTTTCCAATTTTCAAAATAGTGTTCAGTACTTTTAATCTGCCAGTGGAACTCCTGAATGGGTCTCTAGATAGCTGGAATTATTACAGATGCATATAGAAGAGCAATCTGGGCCCTGCTATCTAACCCTAGAGAAACAACACCATGAAAAGAAACAAAACCAAAAACACCTTAAAACACAAACCCTTAGGGCTGACAAAAGGCCAAAAGCTAAGTACACTGTAAAGTGAAATAAGCAGACTGCTGTTTTTCTCTGACAACATCCAACATTGTCATTCTATAAGGAGAAAGTGCAAGAAAAACTGATCAAAGCAGCACTCTCTTAGCTTTTGCTGCAAGTACTCAAATGCTTCTGAGACACTCAGTGACCTTGTGTTAGCTGTGGTTCATCGACTGAAGCACAGGCAGCAGCAGCAGGGCACACAGGTAAATTTGACCTCTCAGCTCTCAACCTTTCATTTACAAAGGTTAAAAAAGGCAAAAATTATGAAAAGCTAAAAATGACCATAATCTACAACTCATGAAATTCTAGATTAGATAACTCACAGCTTTTTTGCAGCTGAGGTCAGTATTCTCCAGAGCTCTTGAGATTTTACCTTTGCTTTTTCAGTGCAGTCTCTCCACAGTTGCTTGAATTAAGTAGAGAACATCAGGTAGGCTGAAGGGGCAAGGAGCCATTGCCCTCTGATTCTGGTATTTGGTGCATGTGACTGACTGTGAGAGCCAAGGGCTTGAAAGCCTGAAGCTTCAGGAAATGCACTTTCCCAACCCTTCTCAAGGCAGATCCGGCCTGGCAGGCCAAGCTGATACCTTGCCCTCATTCAGCGGTGCTGTGACCAGCAGATGTCCCTCTTCTCCCAACACAAGTCATCTCCATTCTAGGAAAATCACCATACCTCTAAAGTACAAGAGCAAAAGGGAGCAGACTAGACTAGTGATGGTGTAAAACTTATTCCCTACTTGACCAACTGCAGCACAGACTTGCAGGACATTGCTGTGAAAATTCTGTTACAAGGATAGCAGAATTTATCTTCTGACTTTCAAGCATTTCACCATGAAAGTTGAGGCTCACACCAACATTCTGTACAGACTGCTACACCCTTCAACAAAGCTTTCCACTCCAGAATAGCTTTTCCAGCACTGGAGGGGTCTACTCTGAAAACAGCTGGAAAACTCACTTTGGCTGCTTCTGTATACAAACTGAGACAAATGTAGTGGAGCCTTATGCAGTGAAATCGACCTCCTGGCTAGGGAGAACCAGGGCTGAAGTTTTCAATTTCCTGATAATTCCACAGTGCTGCAGCCAAGAGAGAACACAAAAAGCAGAAAAGCAAGCACATTGGAATCACAGACACTTATCTGCAGGCTGGCTAGGATATGAAGGTCTCTCTAGAGAACATGCTATTACATATTTGGCACAGGACTACCTGAACATACAAGCAGCAGTCATATACTTAAGACAGTAATAGCTTAGAAATGTTTACCACGTGGCCTATAAGACATAAGCCACATACTAACATAGCAGGACACAGAGAACAGCAGTAGACTTCTGGGGTTCTGTTCAAGTCTGTTCTGCAGGTTTCTTGGAAAGTTTTGCTTTGAAATATCAAACCAAACCAAAGCTATGGGAAAAGAGAATTTTCCTGTAATGTGACTGTGGGATATTCTCATGGGAATCTTCTGCTACCTCCTAGTTGCCCTCCTAGCAATATGGCTTGGGCAAATATGTAATAGCTTGTTCCATTGAAGAAAAAAATCAAGGTCAAATGAAACAGAACTTTTCTGGAAGTTAAAAAGAGCCATGCAGTAGAAACAGCAACAAAAATGATCAGCCTGAACTGTTTCATCTTACAAAAAACATGGGGAGCCATTGTAAACCAACTGAAATACATTTTACAATTCTGTTTTAAAAGATCATATTCCAACTGAAAAGCTGAGAAGTTTAAGAATGACAACATGAAATGCTTTCAACTGCAGTCATCTTCAATACCACAGTATTATTAGCTGTGTGCTAAAGCTTGGAGTTTACTTTTCTGTTGTTTGTCACCATCTGAGTAACAAAGTGTTTCAGCACATGCTGTTCATGCTAGTGCCTCACAGCTTAGCCATCAATATGTGATTCACAGGCTCAGTGAGGAAACACACCTGCAGAAAAGACTTATTTTCTATCAAATCCAGCTGAGCCAGTGCAAAAGGTTACTCCACTCCCCTTCCCACCTTGTCTCCCCACTATCTACCACCTGAGGATTGGTGTCCATCATCAGTTCTCAGAGCCAGCTTATCTTAAACACTGGTGTGAGCTTCGCCTCTAAACAGGTGACATGACCTTAACCCTATGGCTCTTCCTTGAAGTGAAGTGAAGTGAATTAGGAGTGTTTACACAAAGTCCCTTGCCAGCACAGCAGTGGGAACTAAGAAGGCCAAAATCTATTAGCTGAATCTGGGAAAGAACATCTGTCAGGACACATTTACTCCTGATATGCAGTAATGTTAAAGAATGTAGAAAGACTTGGCTTGGCTTAGGTTAATCTTTTAAGTTAAACTCCTTAATGTATTGCCAAAGTGGATGAGCAAAGTAGACAAGAAGTCCAGATTTTGGGTTGCTGAACTACAACAGCTTTATTGGACTTACACCAGCTTTGGACAGGCAGCCTCCACGTCCTGTGCTAAGGCCTCATATCAGCCCTACATCACTTCTGCACTATGGAAATTTGCAAATGCTCACTGGCCTTCTCAAATGTCCTAGACTGAGGAAACCAGATTGATCATGAGATTACTAGGTCACAGAAAGTCCATCTGAGAAGCAGAAAAGAAATACACACATATGCTCACACCTCTAATATATTTATATAACCTGATTTAACCAGGATTCCAAACATTAGCTTTGAAATTCCACCTTTTACAGTCACTCTCTAGTACCACAATGGAGTTGCTTTAGGAGGGGACCATGACAGCTGCTTGCAATCAGACCCAGAGCACACCCTGTTTTGTGGTTCTTTTAAGAGTGGAACTGAAAACCAATTTCTCAGCCGAAAACAACAATAAAATTTAAGTAGATAGAATGTAAATACCAGAGTTGGAGCTTGGAGACAAGTGCAGAGATACTAAACACACTCTTGTTGTTGGAACAGCTATACTTGGAGCTCTCCATGACTTGGCCAGACCTGCTGAGCACGTTGCCACAAGAAGCAGAGGAACGTGGGACTGCCCCAGTGCAGAGAAGATAACGGATCACAATGGACAGCCTGTGGTGAGCCCTGCCTGGAGAGAAGGGTTCAACACTGTCCACAGCAGCCCTGTGCATGCTCCACCTGCCACAGCTGGGGCACTTCTAAAGTACTGTCCCCACACTCTGCCACCTTGTCCTATGGGACCTGGCAGAATCTGCTTCCCCTGATACCACTCCTGACATGGTTAGCCTGAAGAAGCCAGGAACCATTAAATATCTTTTTGTCATGGCTACTGAGTTCCCTTATAATCTAGTCTTCAGTGAGTATTATTTCTTTTCCAATTGTAAATGATTATCTGCAGAAGCAGAATACTGGTTTTGCCCTCTTTCTGGGAAGAAAGGTTCTGGGCCACTGTATTTGTATCTGTCAATAAATTCCCTTGTTTTAAAGTATCCCAGTCAGGTGCCAAACAATCCTGACCTTGGTTTATCTGAGGAAGGAACAGAAGATCTGCAGCAAGTAAAGCTCATCTTCCTCATGGCAACAGGAGAGGAGACAGCAGAAACAACTACAGATGCATCCCTTACACAAATCTGGGCTGCTTAAACTACAGTCATTGGTTCCTTTTTATCCAAACTCTTGTAAATCAAGGCCTATTTTAAACTGCAGGTGGTAGCTGCCTAGTTACTTGATGCCAAACCACTCCTCTTCCTCTAGAGGAGATTTACTATGTCCCAGAAGAACGATGTCTTCTCCTGAAGAAACAGGAAGAATTGAGCAGGAACAGCTCTATGTGTAGATAACTCCTAGAAAACAATTATTTATGCACAGTATAACAAGAAGTTGAGGCACTCACCATATACACAAGGCCCATACAATACAGACCAAACTACTTCCCATAAACCTGTACCCCCAGCGAAGGCGATTTAGAAAGCTTTTGGCTTCATCTACTTTTCCCTCTCCATTGTGCCTCAAACATATCAGATCAGGTGGATCACCACTCTTGAGAAGTTCTGGATATAAATTTTGGTGGAAAGACTCCCAAATGCAAGATGCTGACATTTATGGGCTTCTCAGAGCCTACCCACAAGCTGATTGCAGCACAACATATCATTTTTGGGAAGCATCTTGGTAGTTAATGACACAGTAGATCTTTTAGACAGTTAGCTCACCTGTTGTGACAGTCTATGTAACTGGCCAACAATGCTCCTCACAAACCAATTAGTCTAATACAGTTTGAGATCTAGATGGCTAAGAAACTTAACTCCAACTTTTTGTTTTCAGAACAAATCAGACACATTGCTGGGTTAAGTAAAAAAGTGAATGGTGCCAGCATCTCTTTTTCTTTGCTTCTTAAATGTTTTCAAAACATTTAAGTCTGCTGCAAATACACACAGCAAGATCAATTTAGTGTACACACATAAGTTATACAAGTATTTCTCCTATCATGGAGTTTACTCAGTAGAGCCAGTGTTTAAAGAGGTATGGATCCAAAGCAATGAAAAATCAAAAAGGTCTGCCAAGGGATTTAGTGATGCTGCAGTCAGCAAACAGATACTCAGTTTTAAAGAAGATTTAACTGGTTTGTGTTACTGATCACTATTTAGTATTCATCTCACAGACAAAAAGAAGTTACAATACACTGTAAGTACATGCTATCAGAAAAGAAAAGGAAAACAAAAGTGTATTTTTAAAATCCCTTGAGTCTTTGGATCTAAGCAAGTAGCATACTATCAGTACTCTGGATCTAGTTTCTCAGAGCAGTTTACAGCAGATAGATCCAGTACCAGGCCTTGGTGGGGCCACAGAACTTGCATTGTGAACTGCAATGTTAACCTCTCAGGAAAGATGACGTGTACAAAAAGCACCATTGTTTCCTTAAGACCTTTCCATGTCAACGGGAAACAGAAAAGAACCTGGGTACACTGGAAGCCCCTTAACTGGAGAGAATTTTCTTTCCTGCTTTTGTCTTTTCAAATAATATGAACCACCCAATGCAATTAGGTTATCACTCAACAAAGTTTTGGAGGGCTGAGCTCCACCCACTAGGAAAATGAAAGAAATTGCACTTCCCTTCAGCACCCATGTGTTACATACCCACTGCATAATTGTCACAGTCTGCTTACAAGCCCCACACAGAGACAATAACAGCCAAGGGAATGCTGTGCCCTTTATTTAATGGCCTCATTTTCCACTTCTGATAAATCACCATGCACACAGAAGCTGATAGAGTCACTATTTCCTTTCACCATGGCACACAGACGTGTTACAGAACGCTCTGAATGGATGTTTGCTGTCTTTTGTAGTGTGGCAGCAGACATGAAACCAGGTACTTCAGTCAGCCAAGCAGGCTGACTTACTCAGGAAAAACAATTGAATACTGTGGAGGAGCTCTCTATTTTTTTAACTCCCCCCACACACTATTTAATCATGAAATACCTTGGCTACTTCTGTGTTTTCTGCTACCATGAAAGTGAAGCTGATGTTCACCAGATCTGTGCCACTGCAAACACACACGATCCGTCCTTCCAGCTCATTCTCTGATTTCCCAACAGCCTCCAGTGCAGTTAGTATTTTGGGATCCTGTTAAACAGAATAAATAGCTTGTTAAATTTGCCATATTCTTGTTATGCAATGCACTACAGTAAAGGAGGATTTCCATCTCCACACACATCATCACCTTTAAACACTTGCCAATCATCTTTCACTTTGAATTATTGTCTGCAAACCTGAAACCAATATATTCTAACAATTAAAAGCACAATTGTGAGAATTCAGAAGTAAGTGAAATATTGTATATACATTTTAGAAAGTTAAATTAGAAATTACATATATTTTTATCACACACAAAAAGAAATTAATCACTTCAGGGACTAGAAAAATAGGAACAGTCTTAATCTCTAAGTAAATTATTTCAATCTAGTTCAGTCCACAGTCACTGAGAGTCAGGATCTGTGTGACCTTTTGGCTGTTTCTTCACAACACACTGTACAAACTGGTATTTCTGCTGAGGGTCAAGGGCTATAGATTTAATGGGCATAAAGAGCAAATTACTATGTAAAGATAGAGGTGAAGTCTGAAGCATGTTGGTATGGTTGTGAACAAACAAAGCATGGGTTGTCTGCACCACCACTTCTCATGCCCCTTCTCTATGGGGGAAAGATTTTAGGCTGTGGATTCCCAAGAGAACTACTAAGAGACAGTTATGTACAGTCACAGAAAGACTTAACACATGAAAGTGCAAACACAGAGGTCTGAACAGATATCCTGCTGCACAACAAATCCAAACTAAAGGTCTGGAGGAGGGGGGCCCACAATTCTCTTCAGAAAATACTATGTATTCCTTCTGAAGCCTAACACTCAAAATATTTCCAAAGTTTTGGGGTTCTCCAGAACTCACAGCTAGTACTTCTGTTGATATTCTTCAAACTGGCAGACAGTGACCAGCTGCCCTCTCTGATCACCTAACTGTATAAAGAGGGATGCAAACAGCACTTTCTATATTTTATGTCAAGGGAGCAAGAAGATCCAACAACTTTTAAACAGATAGGGAGAAACTCTGGAATACAGATTTTGGAACACAAACAAGTATCACAATACACTGTTAGAAAAAAGTTAAACCTTCCCAATAACATGCTCTTGATGTCTGTTGTTCAGACTGCACTGCAGCTGGAAAACTGAGCACTGTACAATATCAGAAAGATCAGATAACAGAACCTTCCCACTGCAATCACACCAAATTACTTGACTTAAACACTTAACATTTTAGACTATGATTGAAAAACAAAAGTTGATATTTTTAAAAGAGATGAACTTCATCATGCATTTAACCTTCAGGTGAAGCATTCTTGCCTTAAAAGAGTATAAAC
This sequence comes from Galbula dea, assembly GCA_013399015.1. NCBI lineage: Eukaryota > Metazoa > Chordata > Aves > Piciformes > Galbulidae > Galbula > Galbula dea. The sequence continues at coordinate 4,441,556 of VWZX01008356.1, read as the reverse complement.
CATAGAATACCTTTGGTACAGCTCCAAAACGAACACTGTTGATCAGGGAACATTCTAATACTTGTCCTTCCTGAAATGGCAAAAAACCAGGTACAAGTTCAAAGGTCTGTTGACACATGGCTCCATTAGGAATTGCAGCAAAGATTAACAATGAATCTCATTTGGAAACACTGTTAATTAACACTAAACAGTATATTTCCCTTTTATACCAGTTAATTCCCTCTTACATACTTCATTTCTTTCAACTACAGAAGAATAGGACTATGGCTAATTTTGTAAATAAACTACCACAGTACTTTAGATTTTTAAAAACTAGCCAGACTACAAACCAAGTGCAATAATATTTAATATATATATTCCTGACATAATTGTAATATACCTTTCCTTCACTTTTCCAGCTCAGAAAAAAGCCAAATTCATCCACTCTGAAGAGACAGTTGCTTTCAAAGAGAAAAGATTCCTACAGAAAAGAGAAGACAGATCATGATTTTAGCCAGTTTGACAAATGTCATAAATTTATTTATTGTTCAGACATAAAAGGTTGTCACATTTCTTCAAAAATACCTACATGGAGAATCTGCTATTCCCAAAGCAATCAGAAATGAAGGAGAGAGGCTTTTATGAAAATTATGATTTTTAATTATTTGCCTTTTTGCTGCCATTTGAGATATTGAGATGCACATAGCATTAGTACTTTCTCACTTCTTTCCAACTGTGAAGATTTGTTTTGTTTAGTAAAAGCAGTGATTCTTACCTAATTAAAAGCCTTAGTGAAATGGAACTTCCCAAAAATATTGAAAATTAAATGTCTCAAGCTACAGAAAGGTTAAAAAGGTGTAATTTGCCAATACTACATTCAGGAGGAAAGGACTGCTTTTCATTTTAACAGTCAGAATTTGGGAAGGACTCTTCTGTTACACTATGACAGTATGCATGCTGACAGCATTTTGCAGCCAGAGTATCTGACAAGCACAGTTTGAAGGATAATGATTTGTTGAGAAATCAACAAAAAATGGCATAGCAAAGAGACTAGACAAGGCAAAAATCAGATTAGCTGAATTAAAAAAGAAATTTCCTCCACACACCTCCAGCCTCAATTAATGCATCATAAATTAGGCTAAAAGGCAGGATAACACTGTGCAGAATCCATCACTTTTTATAGAAAAAAAAGGATCCAGGACTTCCTGACTTCCTTAATTGAAAAGCAATAAGCCTGTGTGCAGGCTGCAGCACTGCTTACTGTTTCAGAGATCACTGCTTTGTTTTATGTTAAAGACTGAAATGCCTTTTTGAAATGCCAAGTCCCCTCCTGTGCATATAGCAAGGGCAGCAACCCATCAACATGTGAGTCTTGCATGCAGGATGATTTGAATTTAGGTGACAAACCTAAGTGAAAACTCCAATGCTCTGACTCCATGGAACATGCTGTTAAATCAGTAAGTCTACCCAGGATGGTTTGCTCTCACTGAGGCAGCCACCCAGCCTGACCTGGGATGCAGGACACTGGGGGGACAGTCACAGGTGCCTTTTTGGAATAAAGGCATCTGGTGAGGTTAGGAATGGTCACATTCCAGTCAGGTCCTATCCCAATCTGACACTGGGACTGAAGGCAAGAAAGTTCCTGGATCCACAGTTGGGCAATGTCCTTGAGCCCTCCTAGATCTGCAGAGCCAAAGGGATACATTGTGTTTGGGACAATTGCTCCTTTTCCCTGAACACATTAATTACTGAATGATGTTTACCACTTCTGGACAACATTTTAGGTCCTTGAACAAGATTTACAGGTTTTAAGGGCTGACACAATGCAGTTTTCCATCCAAGCAGCAAAAACCTAAGTTAATTTTACAGGCAGAGGAGCTGAGAAACAAAGTTGCTCAGCTCAGTGAGCCAACACCACTATGCATAAGTTTCCAACACTCACTGCTCTGCCCAGCTTTCTTTACCAGAACTTCTATTTTCCTGCCTTCATCCTAGCACTAGTCTGTCATGAAACCTATTTGTTGCTAGACACCTCAGATTTACTGGTTTTACAGCCTTTGGAATCTTGTTACATATAAAATGCAGCTAGCTACCGATCATAATTAGTATTTCTTGTATTTCCAAGAAAGATTACTCAGACAATAAAAGGCAGGCAATTTTCTATCATTTATTGTGTCCTCATGTTTTCACAGAAGTGTGTATATAAACTGCACTCATGTTGATGTTCCACCCCAGCCTTGACTCTTATTCATCAAATTACTTTTGCTGCAACTCATTTTCTTGCGTGGTAAAAAACCCCCACACCTTCCATTAGAGCATGTAGATGTAACATGACCAGTAAAATTCCTAATCATGTCTGATTCTTATTTCCTATATTCTGCTGAGATTACCCTGTTCAGACTTTTCAGCAGTCAAATATAATTATGCTTGGCTCAAAATATACTTCCATAGTTTTGTAATCCTTCTAGTTAAGGGACTCATCTACCAGCAAAAGATAGATCCATCATCTGCTCTACATAATAATGACCCAGATTTTTCTTGTCATTTAGTGAAACTTAGGCACACAAAAGCCCTCTCATGCTGCACTACAGCTGTTCACTCACTCAGACCATGAACCAGCAGTCCTGAGCCCCAGTTCTGCACTGACCTGCTGCATGACCTTAGTCCACCTACCACTTCTCCTTTCCACAGAATGACCTTTCTGTTAGGGTGGGGACTTATGCACAGAATTGCCATGAAAATTAGAAGCTGAGATCTGAAACATTTTTCCTGAAAACTGCACACCCTGTAGCCTTTCTAAAACAATGGTCTCTCAGTTGGGTAGACTCTGTAGTTACTACCACAACACAATTAAATAATAGCCTATGCATATCATAAATCTGATGCCATCAAACAGCCACACCACCAAGTGTTCACTGTTTACAGGTTACAGATCTTAACTTCTGAGTCACTGGGGTTTTTACAGCCCTTGATGATTCCTGTAAAACTGCAGATAAAATACACAGTTGGTTACCTAAGCAAAAGCTTTTTAATGTTTCCAGAAGAGTACCTTTCAAGAAAACAAACCAGGCTTCCAACTGCACCGTAGCAAACCTGGAGTGAACTGTGGCAAAACTTGCAGCAAGCAATGCAGCTAGAGAATATCCCATGGATGCTCAAGTAACATTTTGCTCCACAGGTGGCAAGTAGGACCCCCTTTCACCAGTAAAAGCAGTAAAATCAGCTGCAAGCTGCAAGATATCTGGTGATACCACCTCACCCCCACATCTGCCCATCATTACCTAGTCCCACACAGGTGCCTGCTGGGTTCACCAACCCACAATGCAAAAGTGTTGCTTTTTGAGATGCCTCATTCTCCCTATCACTACATCAAGGACTCAGGTACCTCATGGAACATTCTTGATCTCATACCAAAATTTGAGGACTTAAACTCTTTTCTGTATCTGCTCATTCTCTGTTTGTTGTCTAAGGTGCAGGAGAACAACCATGGGCCACACCTCCCTCACTTGGATCCTCACAGGCTCAGTTTCTGAAGCAATATTTGCTTAAGAAAATTAAGCTTTTATGAACCTCCTTTCCAAGGAATTCAGTGTTCACTAGCATCTTCTTGGTTCTTCTGTCCCCAAAACTGAAAATACAGGGTAAAAACCTATCCCTGTCTTGTCAGGCCTCATGATAAAAATGCCTTTTACTTACTTCTCAAAAGATAAGAGAAAAATACTAATATCCTGAGGGCACTTACTGAGATACCTTTAACTTTTAGAGATTTCCTGTCCAAACAAGATTAAAACCAGACCCTGATAAAACTATTCTCACAGGCATATTAATGCTGAGTATAAGGTAAATCTCTCAGCAGTTTATTTTGGCTGTCTGTGTAAAATGTCCTGTATTGCATTCCTTTAACAAATTTGGATTAAAACACAGCTGAAAGCAGGATCATAGTAATCATATTTCAGATACACATTGATTTTCTAGAGTAGATAAAGCCACTCCAGATCTCAAATGATGCATTTGAATCAGAATATAAATGCTTTGTGTTTTCTTAGTTTCCCTTGGGAGATGTAAGTCCTCAGCTGATGTATTAAAAAAAGACAAATTCACACACACAGACACACACATTTGATAGATGTACAAAAAAAGGGAGGATTCACCTCGTTCAGTAATGTGATTTATGAATCTGCAAAGATGAGAGATTTATGCACACTACAGATATTCTGATCCAAATCTCCATTTCTCTTCCTGAGGGCTTATTTCAAATGAGAGGGATTCAATAGATTTTAAAGTTATTTCTTTTAAAAGCAAGAACCTGTACAGGAATGAAGTGTGCTGGCATTTCCTCCTCACGCACATTGCTGGAGTCCTCTGAAAGTTTATTTGTGTACTGTACAATATTCTGTAACACCCACATATCTAAAAGAGAAAGCAAATGAAAAGCAACTGGCCTCTTACCTCTTCATATCTATCAAACACAGCTCCATCTTGCATAAATGAGGGAACTGGCTTCTGCCAGTTAAATTCATAAGGTTTTGCCATGATTATCCAAGAAAAACCTGAAATGGAATGAAAAAGCAGAGTTCAATTACTGCCTTTTAAAAGGAGCATTACAAAGTCTAAGCAGGAAAAAAAAAGTGACTTTTAGCTTTTCCTTTCACACAGAGGTATGAAAAATTAACAGTGCATTTCCAAACCAAGGGTTGTCCTTGCAAGACTGTATTTGTTTCTTAACTTTAAAAGGAGGAATACTTGTAAAATGTGTGTCTGAACTTTTGTTTGAAAAAACATTGGTGCTGTAACACTGCTTTAGCTTAAATATCTGCTACATCAATCCTAGTGTATAATGAGGCTTGGATTAACTCAGCCCTAGGTGACACAAACTACCACAACCTGTGAGGTACAGAGGTACATGAGTGCCTCTTTTTCTTCTACATTTTATGTAGAACATTTTTATTAAGATTCTAAACTGTATTCAACATAGGCAAACCACACTTTTCTTGTGTGTTCTGTATTGCAAAAGCCATTTATGGTAGATGAAGTCCTGGGCATTTTCAGTGGTGTTTTACACATAAGTCACGATATGGATAATATAGAGGTCAAAATTCACAGGGAAAAAAACTGTTTAGTGACACAGGGCATTAAATAAAATTAGGTAGCATTGTTGTGCATTTCTGTAAGTTTAGGAGTGTGAACAAAACTGTTAATTTAGAATATAACACAGAAGTCATAGTATGTGGACCTTACAAAGAAGACTACCAAATTATTCAGTATCGTTTCCAAGACCTTGGTGCCTCTAAGTTATGCTGCTTTACACCAGAAAATGTCCCAACTGCATATTCTGAAATACTGAAGTTCTTTTTGTTTGAAGTGCATTTGCATTGTTCCTGCTTACTGATGCCATAGAGGGGACACAGTATTTTGCTTATTTTTTATATAATGGACCAGAAAGTTTTGCATGACAGGGAATACACTTGGCAGCAGCAGGATTAGACTGACTCACAGGTGTCAGCAAATCATTCTGTGAACCGTTGTATTGAGGAGGAATACAGCACATGGTCACAAGAACCTGACCTCACATCCTACTCATCATGCCTGCCTCACAGGCAAACAGCACCTCACTCTGCTCTCTGCTTGTCCCAGCCCTCCTCTGACAGCTGACAATATTCAGCTACTACTGACCATCTCCAGCAGCATGATGCAGGGCTAAGTGTAACCAGTACATCTCTTACTCCATTACACTGGAGGCACCAGCCCAAGCAAAAAAGAAGAGCAGAATAAAAAGCATACATAAAATTCAAGGGTGAGCAGAACAGTCTGTATCATCTGTGCTATGCAAACCATCTTTGTAGTGTTTGTATATGCCAAAACTCCCAATAGCAGACTAAGATATTACCAATTATTTTGACTGAACTTCAATCCCAGAGCAGATGCAAGTCTCCAATAAAAAAAATAAATTGTGAATTCCTTCTGTCTTGTTTTCATTCATATCAAAATACATTCTAAGGAAAGAACAAGAACTGGCTTTAAGAACAGTTTCTTTTGATATCTTTCTATGGAAAAAATATCCTTATTCCTAAAAAAAAAAAGCAAATTACATTTTGCTGTTTCCCATTTCTTTATTTCCAAGTTTCCAAAGCCTTTGGAATAAAACAAATTAACCCATTCTCCATAACTATCAGAACCAGAATTTGACAGTTATATATCAAATACTCAGATTTGTTGAAAATGGAATGAAAATCCAAAATAACATACCTGTAGTCTCCAATTAAAACCAAAAAGAGGCTAAATAATATTTAAGACAACTCATCTGTACTTTTTTATTGCTTGATGAAGTGATGTCGTGAACAACAGGGAGGACAACACCTAGTGCCAAGAAGTGATCAGCTACATTTAGTATCTTATCAAAAGGCTCCTTTTCTTTTTGCCATCCCTGTGCATTTAGCTTTTCCCACTCCATAAAAAAGTAATATCATCTTCCTCATGAGGACCATGAGATATTTTGAGATGCTTTCAGGGAAAGTGCCAAATTATTGCATTTGTATTAGTTTTTCTTTTTTAAATACACTTAAAATTTTAGGGTCTTTTCCAGTTTAGGTCAGCATAGAGCTGCTTTTTCCTCATTCCATGGAGGAAGCTGCTAATAAGACAGCCATCCCATTGCAGTAGCTCAATGGTGGCTTGTTCTGTACAGCTCACAGACTTCACACAGCAGCTCAGTATAATCACAACACTTTGAAAACTTATTAGCTATTAGAAAACTTAGTACTTATTCTTAGAGCAAAGCTATATTTAGAGAAAATCAGCTACAGAAGTCTGTTTTCTAACTGCACAGGCTTTGTTAAAGACAAAGTTGAAAGCAGAACCAACAAAACCTCATACTATGCAACAAATCCTCAAACATCTTGGAAAAATAACCCTTAGATGTAAAGGAAATGTAAAACACACACCTGAAGTGATAAGTAATTTTTATGACATATTGACCATTCCCTTATCTGTTTAAATTACTTTTATTATCAGAATGTTCCCAAGAAGACAAGTTACTTCCAATGTGACAGATAGTTTATGCAGCAATACGTGGAGCCAGCATGTGAAGTCTTTCTGGGAAAAGCAGATGTGTTCTGTGCTAAAACATAAGAAACATCATGACACTTTTAAGACTGTGAAGAGTATTCTTCCACAGTTCCCAGCCTACATATGTGGCCTTTACCCTTTTCTTACTGACACTGAACCTCATACAGACACAGATTTTAAAACCTACAAGCTCAGCAACTGCTCTGAACTCGACTATAAGACAGATCACAACATCCCATCCAGCACCTGGCACTCTGAATCCTGGATGTAAAGAGTGCTTGAACACACAGTTATCTTGCAGAAAGACTAATTACCTTAGCACTGCAAACATGCACTATTTTACCCCTTTGAACTTTGAGTTCATCACCCAGGCACAGAAATAAAGCTCTGTAAAAATCCATCCTTGACAGTTATCTTCTCCTTGTCTGGGTACTCACAAAGTCTGACAAAGTTGTATCCTTACTGCATCGCTGATAGATTCAATAGGTCGAGCACTTCAGTTTCTGCTGCAATGCACTTTTTCCAGATCTTGGATTCAGCCTGAGTCCTCTCCACTTCTCCAGTCACCTTTCTGAAGCCAAGGGACTGGACTAGGATGCAGTAGCCTAACACAGCCCTCTGTCATATAAACCAGAATTACAGTCTTCTTGTTTGCATAGCTTTGCATTTAGCTGCAAGAAAACACGTTTGATTGCTTATAAATTATCAGGCAATCAAGTCCTGTCTCATGGACTTGAGCTCACTGTTATTTACCATCCTCCCAATCTCTTCTTTAGCTCTGCTCTCTCACAGGTCAATACAGTTTACAGATGAACTGAGACAGATGAAGTGTGAGGGAAAGATGGCTTGAGTACATGTAGCAAGAAGTCAGATGAGTTGTAACAAACAGGATTTTTAAGCCATATGCTTTGGCAGCTGTGCAGAAGGTGAAGAAAATTCTCTCTGCCTTTAGAAAAGCTCTTTTCAGTCTCTCACATTTCTTACACTCCTCTCAAACATCCATTCTTCTGTAAATCCCTGTTAGCTTTTAAGAGCACCAAGATGTAATACAAAATATTCCCATGACATCTTTGGACCTTCTGTTGATCTTCATCAATTTTTAAACAGTTTGAGGAAAGTAATAAACAAAATCAACCCAATCCTCCTACCAACCCTGAGCAAACAGGACATTCTAACATTCTTATGATTGCAAATATATGCATGCATACACCCTCACTATGATGAGAATCAAGAATTGCTCTCCAAAGGAATTTAATAACAATGAAATGTGTGAAGATTCAACTGGGAGAGATAAAAGATTTAGGAACTAAATTTAAAGACAGTAAAATTTTAATTTTAAAACTTTTAAACAGGCTTTGAAAATTAAACTCAAAGTCTTCTCACATATGTAGGGTTCTTGAAGTATAAGAATGCCTCTGAACACATACTGTGCACAAAAGCAGAAAGAACACATCTAAAATACAACTCAGGACTTAACCAATGACCACAAGGGAGAAGCAGGTGAACTCTCTCAAGTGCAGCAGTTAAATGCCTTTTTAGCTATCTCTCTTTCTTTCAGCACTGATTTATGGCTGAAGACATGACTTGGATCACATGAAAGGAAGCACCTTTTGATTTACCTGGAGTACTCAAGAGTGAGGACACAAAATGAACCATATCCAGAATAGCATTATTTAACACAGAAATCACCCTCTCTTGCAAACTTGGCTAAATCTGGGGTGTGGGCAGTAGAGGGACAATAAATCCTAGGCTTTTTTCAATCTTTGACCAGAAGAAGGACAAGGTATGGCTGAACAGGAGGAGGAAAGGATTCTGTTAATACAAAGCAGACAAATGTTTGGGGAAAGAGGTGATATTCTAAACTAACCCACAGGGCTGGCTAGCATGATGGATAGGCTACTCCTTGGATCCCATAAACATCCTGTCAATGTTGGGACACTGCTGGAAAGGACAGCAGTATTCCTTAGAACTGATCCCCCAGTCTCAAACACAGTAACTCACCATTTCCTCTCTTTGATTAGCCCTGAATATTGTAACAACACTTGTACCTTTTCTGTAGTAATTATTTTAGCCTCTGGAATGAATCATTATTTGCTGAGTAAAAAGAGAGGAGACTCCACACTGTGTTTGCCATTTCGCCACTTACCTCTTTCAATCATACCACTTAAACACCTAAAACACATCAGCTACTGTCTGTGTGGGTTTCAAGGGTGAAGTATACACACCCACAGAAAGCTATGCTGAGTTTAGTACATCTTGCCCAGGCATCTATATTTTTTCTTACAGATATAAGGAAACAATTTGAAAAAATACCCTAATTTCCTACTCTTTCCCCCCTTGAAGTACATATATCTTTTACCACCACTCCTCTTTGGTAAACAAAGACAACCAGGTCTACATCAGCAGGTCTCTATAGCTCACACTGCAGTGTGAGTTCTGTGCAAAAAGTACCAGTGAGAGTGACACTGCTGAATTTCTGCAGTACCCACCCTATACTGGAAAGCAATTCCAAGATTTCACAGCTCTCCAGGCTCTTCCACAGTCAAATTCTGTTGTTGTGTTTGTTGGTTTTTTTTCTTTTGTAAAAAGTGTGCTTTTTCAGCAGGTGATTATTAAACTCATTATTGCCACCACTAATGCAAGCAACTTAAAACAGTTCTCCCACAAACAAGGTCCAGAGCTCGGGCCGACACAGGACAGAGCTCGGGTGCCTGAAGGTGTATTGTCTCCTTGTGGCCTCAGTTCCCACTTTGTCTCATGTTCCAGTTGGTTTTAATTGCTGGAATGCACTGGCATGCAGGGGCAGCCAAGAGGTTAGGCCAAAACAAGAAGTGGCCTGTTCTTAACTAACCTCTTCTTTAGCATTTCCCACAAGATCAGTGAGGCTACCTACTGCAGAGTTCTGCTTCAGGCTAAGAAAGGAGTCTATCTTGCTGACAGCAGAAAACTATACCTATGCCACAGTGCTAAAAATGAGATGGTCCTGCCTTAACTTAAGGTCTGAACTGTGCATCAGTCATCATCTCTCATGACAGTCATTATTTCAAACGAGCAGAATTCCTAGGGTAAACCACAGGATCCAAACTGTTAGCTGTTCTAATTTTTGCCCCAAGGCTTTCCTAGTTTGTTAATAGCTCAGTTTTTGCTCCCCCTTCCCACTCATTATCTGCCATAAGTGCTTAAAATCCACCCTTTGGGGTGGGGTGGGCATTCCCTTTTCTGAGAAGTGAATGGCATGTAAAGAGACACTTGTTAGCTAAATAAATTTATCCTGCTACATCTGCAACAGTATAACAAGACTATGTTCTGATAATCAGAGATATATTTAAATCAAACCATTATGGAAAGCTTCTCAATTAGATGATTCACACAGGTCTAATTCCTCAAAAACTTCTAAACTGATTGATTCAGTGGGAACAGAGATCAAGACAAAAAAATGAGGAGAGCCTATGAGCTTGGCTTACACAGTGCACATGCATTACCCTGCATACATACACAAACCACCCCCACAAAAAAATCTTAAAACAACTGCTCACAGTAGCATCAGGAATATTTCAGAAAAAAGATATTGCAGAAATCAGAACAAAGGTAAGTTTTTGCTCATAGTCCACAAGAAACTCCTACAGCAAAAACCAGAAGCTCATCTAGATATATTCCTAGGAAAAGTAGGATTTAAATGGTAAGCCAAAATGCAGAGCCACCACAACTGGAAGTTTGTAGAAAAAGAGAAGTGTTAAAAAAATGAACCATATACAAAGCTATAAACTTTACTGATTAAGTATAATTATTTTTATTGTTCTTTCCTTCTGGTGATAGAAAATTTGATGCTCACATTTTCAGTTTTGTACCAGTAAAGGCAAAAGGCAAGGGGAAAGGCATGGATCTTCCCCAGATGTGATTTCAGGAGGGGATTTGCTTGTAATGTTGTCAATTCTACAGGGAATTTAGCTATCTGACTCATCAAAAGATACAATAAATGAGAATTTATTTTCATGTACACTTATTATTTACCATCCATCTAACAGTAACTTTTTGCTTTTGACCTTTCAAATGAATTTCCTTTCATAACATGAGCATATGATGAAGACTCTTTCCCTAGAACTTTCCCTGTTTTCTCTCAGTCCTATAATAAAAACTAAGCATACATAAAATTAAGTTGTCTAGCAATGTGGAAGATGCTACAGTTTTATCTTTAGTTAAGCAGAAGTGTTAGAGATATTCCAGATTTATTTTCAGTATAATGTCAAGCATCCTATTTCCTGAAAGCCATCTCCTCCCCAGGTAGTAATAGAGAATGAATTGGACTCTGATGAAAGCAATTGTTTGTGCAATAGCTGTCAAGATCTTTTCTGAATTGTTATAGCATGCAATGTATGTATACAATGTATCTTGATTTAACTAGGAGCGACTTTTACTAAGTGTAATTACCTCACTCTGTGGCTTGCAATTGAAGACAGTGTTAAAACAAAGGCTACTTCATGGAAAAATAATAATAAAAAAATAAGTGGCAAATATATAACTCTTGAAAAACATCTCCAGTACTTTCTGAATTACTTAAGCCCAAGTTATCTCCTCTTAGACTTGTCCAACCTGACACCTTGTATAATTACAGCAATGAGCCCTAAAGGAATGGGAGTTGTAAGATTTATTAAAAAAACCCCAGAGTCTTCAATATGCTCTTTGCACAATTAATAACACACTTAATTTCTGCTGTTGTTGTTTAATCTGTAGCTGACATAACATCTTTCAAGTCTGTGAGTAGTGTTTCTCCCTTTTAGGTACACCTGTATGAACTATTTGTGTCAATTATTTTAATTTAAATCATGAGAAATTTTGACATTTAGCTTCTTTCTGCTCCAAAAGATCTCAAGCAGAAGTGATTCTTACACTTTAATGGGACAGGAAGACATAAATAAATGTTTGAAATTAAAATCCTAAGAAGAATTCAGAAGAGAGTACAGATAATCACCAAATAACCTTAGCTGAGCATCACTCTTGTTGTGAATGCAAGAGTCCAGGGATCCTAGGACACAGAACACTCACAAAACTCTAAGACCAAGTTATTAACTACAAATATCATAGAAAAGACAACACAAACTTCCAAACCAGATTAATATTGGCAGTCTTTCATTTTTAAATGCAAGGAAAGGTTTTGGAAATAACACAAGCTAGTAGCTCAAACAAAAACAAAACCTGCAAATATTGGCTGCTCCGTGACCGTGTCCTGAGGACACACTTGTCTGTTCCAAACACTGACATGGACTCAGACCTTGTATTAATAAAATGTAATGAAAGGTCAAGATCCCATTTTTGTAATAACTCCTAAATCTCTGTGTGTTTGAAATAATCCCTTCTATGGTCAGGTACTTTAGTTCCAACCAAACTTTATTAAACTTTTGACATAAGTTAATGAGGCTGTTCAAAATATACAGATATTTTAAAAAGTAATAAGCTGTGAGGAACATAGATGTTATTTCAAAATCTAAAATTAGGAAAGTGACATTATAGTTTGCAGGGTTCAACTCTGACCATGTTTCTAGATGAACACAAGAGCAAGCTACATTGCTGGCTTCAACACTTCTGACAAAGCTAAGGTGATCATCTTTGACAAGCATTCCAGTGCTCTAAAATGTATTAGTAGCAAAAAGCTGTATGCATTATTTGACAGTTGGGAGAGTGTTAGGAGTAGATTATTTGTTGATAGACTGAATTAATGACAAGATTTTTGGTAGCCTGGATAAAGCCTACAAACTAGAGTCACCATGAAAATACAGGGGGTTTTATACTTTTTAGGTGAGACTGTCATTGTGCAAGTTAACCCATGACACTGCTCAGAAACACTTTTTATCTGTCTTAGAAGTCATATTGCTGTTCATATTTCATCTCAACACCCACTTTATACCTTAGAGATAGTGAGTTTTGCATCCTCCTCTTTAAACAAGAGAAGATAATACAGACTGCAAAGCAGGAATCACAGACCTAGTATCTGCATTTGATCAGTACACTCATTCCTTCCATGCACCTGATATCCTTCTGCCTGTTTTCATCACTCTTTACTTCCCCTGTTATCTTGCTCACTTGCTTGTTGGCTCATGCCCTCAATCAAGTCTCAGCTAGGAGGCAGGGGAATGCAGGCACAGCATTATCAGCTAGTTGAAATGGAAATTATCCATCATCCTGCTGAACACCAAACCCCAGGGGCTGTGGTAAATCCACATCCTGGGGAGCAGAGATTTGTAGGTGCAGCTCTTCTTCCTTCCTCAGTTCTGTGACACAACTTGAGCTCAAGCAAGGGCAGCAGCAGGGTAGCTGCTGCAGCAGCAGTGTATACCTGCTCTGGCTAATGCCTGGCTGGAGCACACTGCAGTTCCCTCAGAGCTTTTCTGTTAATGGTTGGTTGGTTTCAGTTTATTTTTCTGCCAAGACTGCAGGTTCAAATCACAGAGAAACCAGAAAGAAACAGAATGTACTAATTGTTTTTAATAAAGGCTCTGTCTCTTGATTCCTCCTAGTCAGTGCAATTCAACATTACTGAGAAGAAAGCAGATCTGTGAATCAGGATGGCATTTAATGGATGGAGGAAAAATAATCATAAACTGCCTGGTCTAAACACTGCTGCACAGGTTCAGCTTGGCTGTTTGGCCTTACTCCCAAACATTACCTGTTGCATGCAGAAACAACCAATTGCCCAGGAAAAACACAGCCCCTTTGGGCTAGCTGGGAGTCAAGGGATCTGAGTTACACTTGCCAGACTGCTGGAGACTGGATGGACATTTTGCCCTTTTCCTTTTCCCCCCCCTATAGAAAGAGTCTAGCAAGACTTGTCCTAATTGCACACTTACTGATGACAATTATTTATCTAGATAGAGAGTTTCAAAACACTAAAAGGAAGATATCCCAGAGCTTAAAGTTATTGTGCTATACACCTCTAAACACCAATAACATCCACTTGTCAACTCCTCAATAAACAATGAGGCATTTTGCTAAAGAGGAGATCACCACAGTTCTAAACACAATGTAGCACAACTAGGCAAGGCTAAAAATACAATGGGTGCCTATAATTTGGAAATCTCAAAGCTCTCTTTCCACTGTCCAAATATGGAAAGCCATGTTTGAGATGTATCAGGTTATCAGCTATTGATTTTCTAGAGATTCAGGAAGAAAAGCAACTAGTTCTGAACTTTAGATCATTATTATTGTTACTTCAGTATCGTAGGTAGGTGGCAGAGTAAGCATTTCTTGTGAATTTGTTTCAGCCAAATTTCTTTTTAAATGGTTGCTATGCCACTGCCCAGAAGCTCTAAAAGCAATGGCAACAGAGTAGGAAAGATTGTGCAGGTAATGGGACCAAGGATAAAAACAATAAATGTCACCAACCCTTTAGCTGGTATGTTCATAGTTAATCATAAACAGAAGACAGGGATGCATAAAACATGGCAGCACAGTCTCTTTCCCAGCCTCAGAGGAACAGTGCAATCTGCATATACATTTCTACTAATCAAACACTAAACAACTCTCTTGCCACTTTGTGATGTTTCCTGTCACATCAGTCATTATCAAATTGACAGGTGTTGTCTCTTGGAGGTAAAAAGAGACTGCATGAGACACAGGAGACTAGTTTATCTGATAGAACAGTTCAGAGTGCTCATATACTAATTATTGAGGTATTCAGTTGTTTACATCACTTGAGAACAATGTCTCTAAAACATCTCTCTGAATATTAATGGATTGGTGGTTTGAAAAAGTGGCAAACCCAGGCATGTCAGCTATGAAAGAAGGGGATGGGAGAGTGTTCCAAGCCAGCAGTCTCTCTAAATCTTCCTCCTGGATGCATTTTGGCTTGTTGCACTGTTCACAATGTACATGAAAACTTCTGGAAGAGAGGCATCTCAATTTTTGTATTGCTCCAACTACATGGCTTGACACAGTATTCTAAAAGGATAAAAATAAAAGTGCTGGTATGTAACCTATTTGTCCAGTATGGAGACAAAAAGGAGAGCCAGTCTGCCAGTCAGGAGTGCTGGTATGGCATGCTGGCATGCACAGCCCATTCTGAACACTTATTTGACATCTCACAATAAACAGCAGGCTTTACAGCATGCTGACAGGCTCAATTTATTCAGATTTTTCTGGACCAACTGGAGACACCAGAGCCAGGGGACTTACTTGCTCTAAATTCCTAACATTAAGATGCAATTGAGTGTCAAACAGCAGGAAATAAAAGAGTGAGCTGTTACCTCTCCAAGCCTTCTCCTCACTGGTCTTTATTCTCAGGGGCTGCCAGGACACATTCACTTCTACTGAGGTGGAAAGGGACAGACACAGTATGAGCAGAGGATACCTTTGCCCTCCTGCTGAGGCAGGTACATAAAGGAACATGCTGACGTAGGCAGAAAGATAAGCAGCACTTTCTCTTCCCTCCCTGGAAAGGTGAGAGTATTCCTGTCATGCTGGAATATTAAGACATTCCTGATCCTGGACAATGATTATGGGAGAAAAGAAACCAAATGTGTAGGGAAGAGCACAAGAATTGCAAAGAGGAGCAGGGAACTAACAACAGAAAGAAGTGCAGAAAGCAAGGATGGGATGTGGGTGCTGACAGAACCATGAAGTGCCTGAGCAGGCCAGTACAGCTGAAGTAAAAAGGGAAGATGGCAGCACTTTCACACTGCTAGAAAAGAACAACAGTAGATAGTTTGGAAGAGCTGAAATGGAAATGGTCTGGGATAGCACAAGCAAGGCTATTTTTAGAGATTATTCCAAGTATGAAGCAGGGTTGTTGCAATAAGGTTGGAAAGGAAGAGGGTGGAATATACCCTAAGAAAGACCAAGAAAACAAAATGCTAGTGTCAGGGGGGTGGTGGGGATGTAAGGAAGAAAGAAGTGGCAAGAACAGTGCCAAGATTCCAGGCAATACAGAGTGGGGTTATTTATTTTGACAGCTTGGGAGTGGGGATGGCAGGGCTCCCAGAGACAAGGAGTTCAGCATTCCCCCATGCTGCAGACAAATCAAGGGATACAGGGGCAAAACGTCTGGGAAGGGGAAAGAACAGATTCTAGATGAGAGGGTGGAGGTTAAAAGTCTGTTTGGAAGCCATCAGGTGCAACAGAAATCAGCAGATGCAACTTGTTACACCATAAAAATTGGTAAAAGGACCCTAGGAGGAACAGAAAGTAAATGTTTTGCTATTTGCACTGGCTACATGCACTGAAGTGTTCTGTGGTGTCTAACTGATGCTGTCACAGTCCATTCTGGCCTTCGACACCAATTTTACTACAACTTGTGACTACAACTTAGTCACAAGTGGCACACACACACTCATCAAGTACACTACCCATCCAAATCAACAGCAGTGGCACAGCTGACCACACAGAGGGTAAGAGTAACATTTTTACATGTCATAAAACCAGCTTTGCTTTTTATATCACCATTAAGCACTTCCAGCATAATTACCATTGCAAAGAACAAAAATTCAGGACCAGGAGGCTTTTCCCATAAGAAAACTGGTCAGCTAGTTTAGACTGCTTTTCCTCCTGCCACATACCTATTAAATGCTCCAGACTGTTTAATGTGATAAAAATGTCTAGACTGTTTTTTGACTGAAACCTTAAAGAAGAGAGTACTTTGCCCTTGCCTGGCTAGTAAACACCTTTGCTCCTTTCTTGGTAAACACAATAAAGTGCATACTGTGCTTCTGCAGACCACACTTTCTGCAACCCTATAATAAATGTTTTATGGTATCTTTATAAATCTTCTGAGATTTTGGAGATAAGCCCAAGGAAATGTGAAGGATATACACAGAGTATATACATTCAATACTTCTAGAGTGTTGCTTTGCAAGGAAAAAGCTGGAACTTGTACTTAAGGTGGCAATGAGTTTGAGAAAGAGAAGATGTCTGAGCACCTCCCACAGTCCAGTGAAGAAGAAAAGCAGGAAAACAACTGAAGCAGCTCTGTTAAGACCAAAAAAGAGCAAGATGCTTTGCTGAAGTAGGCAATAAAGGTAGTGCTTAGGCAAGAAATCTCAGTGGGCATATTAGAAAAAGTGTTACCACATGTAAATCAGTGCATTCATTGCTTTGTGGTCCCTAGCTGCCCTCAGTCTACAGCAGCTGTTTATTTTTGTATAACAAAACTTTTGACATAATTACAATCACTCTAAACTTAGATGCAAGCACACAATTTATACTAAAAATATCACTGGCAGTGAAACTACCCAGCTCAATTGGTCCACACCCTTCAGTCCTTTCTTTCTAGGCTCTATAAATCTGCATCTGTGGGGTGGGTAATGGTCAAGGAACAGGTGCATCTGATTCTTGTCAGCATGTGCAAGTTGTATGTTGGAAACTAAACTGCATACCACAGAAGAAGCTTGAGAAGAAACACTATCCCTGGATGCCACTCCTTCTAGCTGACTCCCATAGGAAACACAACTTGTCAACAGAATTAATGGATAACCTGATGTGACAGAAACATCACTTTGCTATGGTCACAACTGGATTATCAAATCATGTATCAAAGTCCCACTTCCCATCTCCCTGTACCCTGTTTGTTCCCAGAGTAGTCTAAACATCCTGAGGAGAACTTTTTTGTTGTTTAAAATGTTCTTTATCCTCATCCAAGACCCTAACTAACTCTTGCTCTCTGTGACCGGAACATAAAGTGCACTGCCAGGCACAGGAGCTGAAGAAGAGATGAATGACCACTCCACAGGAAAACAACTAAGGGCTGGGGAATATCTATGGGAATGTTATTTAAAGGGAAGAAAATGACAACTTTTCCACATTAAAAATCCATGGGCAGAAAGATCTGTAAAGGTATTGGTCCATCACTGAGCATTTCTCATTTCCATTCTCCTTGGGGCAGTATGTTTCTTGAGCAAGTCTCAACGTTCCTCTCTGTTAACAGCAAGAATGGGGGTTTTCAGCATCACCAAGGAAGGTGATTTGGTTGTTTTGGAAGCACTCAGATACTATACAACTACACCATACAATGGAGAACAGACCAAGCAAGATGTCAACATCCAAAAAAAAGTCTTCTGTGAAATAACTACATATAACAAGTTGAAAGCTTGGATCAGGAAGGTTGCACTTTGCATTGTTTCCTTCTTTTCTCAAAATAAATATGAATTATTCTTTTTAGAAGAATAAATCTTCCCTTCCATCAGCACACTCTCCTGCACTATTTGTTTCTATACATTTCCCATCCATGTCAAAGGGTCCTTTGCATAATCATGGCACTGCTGAATTAAATCTCTTCGTTGCTCCCTGTGTGCACAGTTCCTTTGGGCACCTGAGTGAAATGGCACATAGATGGAAAAGGGAATAGGCCCAGCTGGTGTTTCTCTGGAAAGCCCCATGTCATCCCAAGTAACACAGAGTGGTCTGCAAGGTTTTTTTTATGCTGAGCAGCTGGCAGAAGCCTCCTGAAGGCAGGCACCCAGGCTGTGCTTACTGAGATACCAGGTTGCTGGCAAGGTTTTTTTGGATTGGAGACAAGAGCAGCACAGGGCTGCTGCTACTGCTTCTCCTGAAACAGAATTGGCTGGCACAGAAGCAGAAAGAACAGATTTTATAGTTACAGCTTTCTCTTCCAAAGCTACATTTCTACTGTATGCTCCAAAATCTTGATAGCATGAGCTAACCAACAGTTAATATTACTGTTCACTGCAGTACCAAAATGTAACGTGCTAAAAATGTGTGTAAGAAAGAATGAATTAACTGTGCCCACCTCAGAATATCCTTGATTAACCATACTAAGGGTACAGATATCCTTTAGACTTGTAAACAGACAAAGCAATGGACACTGCTGTCCCCAAGTTAATTGTTACCAGTGTGCACTAAAGACAACCACTTAGGTGACCAGAGTAACCTAACTGCAGAAAAAACTGGTAAACACAACTCACAGCTACCTGTTCAGAGTCCCAGCAAAACATGAGCCCTTTTGGAGTGATCAAGGATGATGAAAGGAGCTGATACAACTCTCACTCCAAACAGCAGCCCTAATCCCTTGCTTCAGCTTCTTCTGGATGATCCCATACCTACTAGCCCAAGTGATCCCAGCTTAGCCAGCCCATTTCTGTATGGTGGTGGACTATTCACTTGTGCACTGCATCCCCCTCACACAGGAGTCAAGTCATGACCAAGATTAGCCTAAAAGAAAGGCTGGCAGTGTGTGGCTGGGAGAAGCAAGAGCACTGACATTTTTGGTGGCAGCAAACTGCTGTACTGGGTCAGCAAAGTTGGTCTCATAGACACTATTGGGAAAGACCAGAGTGATTTTGAAAAGTGGTTGACTTTGAGTGTGCTTTCTCTCAGCAGTGATTCTCTGCAGCCCATTTTGTTAGGACTGTTGGCCTGATCTACAGATTCCCAAACTTAAATTGGCTATTTCTGTAAATTGTAAATCAGAATGCAAACTGCTTTAACTAGAAACTTAAACTTGTAACATACTTGCAAAAGCAACTTCTTTCTTACTAAATCCTGCATGAACATGAAGAAATAGACAGCAAAACTATTATGCAGAGCAAAGACATGTAACATTTAGTCTTTGTTTTTGAAGGTATGGTTAAATATCACCTGATTTTAAAGTTCAACATGGCAATACTTGAAAATCAGGTTGGATATAAGATCATGCAGGTGCTGGATGTGATAAGGAGAGAAACTGCACTTCCTGTCGCAAATCTACCTTTACAGCCAAGATAAGAAGGAATAAGTTACTCAGGCAAACCCATCACTGTGGCAGAACTATCAGATCCAAGAAACAAAGGCCACTCTTTTCAAGCTTCTGTAATAGACAGTACTCTGTCACAATTAAAGAAATCAGACTTCCTTTGCTTTCAGATTGGGTCCCGAGGCACAAGGTAATGTCATTTCTATCCAAATCTGCCTTTCTTAGAAGGTGTGGATTTGTTTTGGAACACAAATATGAAAGCAGAATACAAACCAGGTTGATATATCATGACAAAAACTGCCACAAGACCCAAAGCTAACAAAAAGGCACAAGTAAGAGTTCTGGCCATGCTACCTGAACCCCTGTGACTGCTGTCTCTAGCGTGTGCCACAAACTGAACTCTAGGAACACAAAGTCCTACCAGCAATATGACACTGCAGAGCAAAGCCTCCCCCTCTAGCATCATCCCTGTGGCTGAAATGAAGCCATATCCCCACAGACCTGCTTCAGAGATGACAGGCTATGACTCCAGCTTGCTCAACATTGTGTCTAAAAATGTTCTTGGAAATGTGTGTTGCATCTTTAAAATTTCAGTCAATATTAAATGAGAAAATAAAAATATCAGAAAAATGAAGGTGGTTTTGTTTAGTTGGTTTTGGTTTCTTCCCCACACATGGGTACTAGGAGAGATTCCTGTTTTCCTGAATCAAAAGCACAAAGGATAACAATCATGATGCTTGAATCCATCATTTTGTTCACACACAAAAATACTCTGGCATGTGTGAATTAAGTGATGGTTTCAACTGGGTCTTGATGGTCCCCTCAGTGGTAGCACCAGTCAAAGGTTAGCTATTCCCAATAGACAAGCAGGTAACAGAGAAAGAGCAGCTCAGACTACAATAGCACAGGAAGGTTTCATTCAAGCCTTCAGTGGGCACATTCATGTTGTGCAATGCAACACACAGATGTGAGAGTCAGCTCTGAGCTGGCAGAGCCTCACAATGCTTTCTGGGGGTGCAAGAAGCAACCTCCCTGGGCAGGTTAACTTGGTCTGTTCCTCAGCCAGCCAGAGCTCCACCACACTCTGGCTAGACTGCTTCCAGCTGATTTAGTACTTGCCCAGGGATCTTGGGGATTTCTACCCATTATGGTATGTAGGGCAAACATACCTTCTGCTGCAAGACTCTAGTGTGAATGCTGTTCTGCAGTACAGTTACAGTCAACTCAAAACAGGCTGGCTGAAAGCCTTAAAATATCACAAAGCAATCTTTGAAGCAATCAGAGATGATTTTAGACTGCAGTAATATTCTCAGGCTCTTCAGTAACACTTGTCATTGTTCAGAATAACAGCCTGCAGTTACTGAATCCTCCATAGATTACTCCATACTGGCAGTATTGCTGTAACACTCATTTTCACAATGTATAAACAATACCTGCTCCTATATAACAGAGTGAGACAGTGAAAATGCAGGTCTCTGTAATAGATGTGTTTTCAAACTAGAGAGCCTCTCCAGGCAAGTGCACTACAAGGTAAGATTACTTCAGCAAAGCATGGGTGAAATCCAAACCCCAGGTTTGTACTCTAGCCTTTAAAATTGAAAGTTTATGTCAATAAAATCACTGTTTAATGATTAAGTTTAAACTGAAACTCAGAAAACTGTAGCAAATTCAACTGTGAAAAAGAATACATTCCTCCCTGCTGACTCTGACCTGTGTTCAGCTTGCATATCACTTCCCAGGAAGGACCCAAGAGAACCCCATAAGGCATCTGCAAGCAAAGTTTCAATCTAAGAAACCCACTTAACTTGACTTGAGTTAAGTGGCCCATCTCAAGAACATCTTGAATGGCCTGTCAAACCTATTTTTGCTTATTCTGTAGAAG
Source organism: Galbula dea (assembly GCA_013399015.1). Lineage (NCBI taxonomy): Eukaryota > Metazoa > Chordata > Aves > Piciformes > Galbulidae > Galbula > Galbula dea. Next base: position 4,419,957 of record VWZX01008356.1, on the reverse strand, counting down.
CTAACAATTACAAATGGTAACAATCAACATACAGAGAGGAAATGAAACTACTCAGTCAACTTTAGGGAAGAGGCCAGTGTCCCTGTTATGAACAAGAGACCAGGGAAGTGGGGTGGTGGGACACCTGGTAGTTGTCAAGGATGCAAGTCCCAATAATTTCTCTGGCAGAGGATCAACCTGTATCACCCTGTGTGAGACACTTCTTTTCATCACAGTTTCCACAATGTGCTCTGTTTTTCCCAAAGCACTTGACAACACATAATTAAACTAGAATATCTGCATCCATCTTCCACATGGTTACACAGAAAACTTGGTTGGATCTGACATACCTTTAAGATCAGAGATAAATGAATGCAAACACAACCAAAAGTTTGGGTTACTCCTTTTGGGTACTGCTTGAGCAGTTGTTTGCAGAGTTTCATACAGCTCTGACTGCATGAAGAGTTTGAAGCTCTAGCACTAACAGCCATTTCTCATCAGGATAATGTACTCTGAGGCACTTTGTATGTCTCAAGTGATACAAACCATCTGGAGCATCATTAGAATGATACTTTAGTCACCTTCTGATGGAGAAGGAAAAAAAGTCTTGCTTGTCAAGTATTTGAGTTCAGTGCAAAATGAATCTTACACAAGACAGGTTATAGGTTAAAAAAAAAAAGAAACCCCAAACCAAATCAATATAGATCCAATCAGAAGGAGAGGGAGATGCTGGATCCAGAATCAGGAACCTGGGAAATATCCAGGCAAAGATTAGCCATTGTCATTTGGTTTGGCTGTAAAATCTTGCTCAGCTCTTAATTCTCTGCCATTTCTAAAGGCCTTTGCACAGTTTCAAGGCAAACACAGTCAATAACTATTTTTTAAAATCCTGCTCTTATGTTGATCCAAAGTATGACAAGAAAACATAACTGTCAAAGCAGAGAGACTGAAAACCCAGTAGATATACACCACACTGGGTTGTGGTGTATATGGCAGGAGGAATCAATGATCTTCTTCAATTAAAAAAGCACCATTTAATTTCATTTTAACATATTGTATATATTTGACTCTCTTAAAAAAAACAAAGGAAGATTAAGAAGTAGAAGGGAAAATTTAAATCTTTTTTCAGGTTTTAAAATTAAAATGTAGCACAGTAAGAAACTTGACTATATACAGTAGTGTCATCAGAGGGCCAGAAAGCTCCCCAGAAAAACAGACCCCTCTCACAGACAAGAAAAAGGCTACTAATGGCAGAAAACAGAGATGATATCACAGAATAATTTTATTTACCATCCACCAGATGTGTAATGGTATTAATTTTATATACCAGAGGGTCTATTTTCACCAGAACATGTAATCTGACATTGCACAACTACTGCATTTTTGCTTCCTGTTAAGCACCTATCTATACCCTAGAGCCACCTGGGAGAAGTTTGCTCATTTAGAGGTACACAGCTACTCGATCAGGTTTGAAAACCATGGATTACACTTCCATGGGAGCACAGGGATGTAACAACAATAATAAAAAGTTTAATGAAATGGCCAGAATCACCTCTGAGACTCAACTAACTCAAACCCTTCTTGTAAACACCAGTGGATCATTACTTACACTACTACATGTTTAAACACACTTGCAAATCTGGGCCAAGTAATGCATGAAGTCAAAACCACATCAAAGAAAAGCTAGGTCCCTGAAAGTCTAGTTCCCCTGAAGGCACTGAGGACACTGCCATTTTCTTCTTGGGGTCAAAATTCTACTTGGATCTCCCAGTCCACTAACATCACAAGTGCTTGCTAATAATATTCCTGTGATTTTTGACTTGTTCACAAAGTCAGCTTTCTGAATGTAACATACTGCCAACAGTACCATAAAGCCTATATTTTCAGTTCTTGTCATCACATGGTTCATCCCAACCTACTTTGGGAATTCTCCCCACAGAAATATCCAACAGATTTCCATTATCATACAAGCTAGAGATGAAATAATCTCCCTGCTTCTACTTCATTTTGGTGCTATTCAATCAGAGCTAGTAAAATTGTCATTTCTAATACTTGAGTCAAAGTAAAGTTCATAATGTCATCATGTTGGATCTGCAATATTTTCATGTTAATTTGCAGGTTTCACATTTGTTCTTATTCCATACTTTGAATATGCTTGGATCCAAACCCATTTTCCTGAGGTACATTCCAAGCATTCACAATCTAAATGCTGCAGAGGAATCTGTAATTTATAGGAAGACTTAAACTTTTGCTTAGCTTTGTAATTCCCTCCATATTAAATCACTTTTATTAGATACTGTTACTGCAAGTGCTTTACCAGAATGGTCAGTGCTTGAAAATATGACTCTAGTCATATGAAAGGTAGCAAGTCTCTTATTACTCTTTGCAGTGATGCCTCACCACCGAGAGATCAAACAATACAAATACAAAAGAATACAAACAGACTGGACAGACAAAAATCAATATGAAGATGTCATTAAGGATAAAAGCATATCAAAGAGTGCCACCTGCAGAAGATATGACTAATGGTGAACTGCAATTATGAAGGATAAAGACTAGTTTTTAATCTGATATTTTTTTCCAGCATCAACTCTTGCTGTCCTCTACATGTTTGGATAACTTAACAAGTACAGCTTCTGCTACTACATAACATCTTAGCTTTTGGGTAGCTTTACTCCAAATTATTTCTCTCTTCATAAAATGAGTAAGCTTTTCTGAATTCAACATTGGTGACTAAAAATCCCAAAGTAATCAGGAAGATTTATCTTCTGATGTGCTGCTAACCCCATTCAGAACAGCCTGTGCCTTAACAACACATTTAAGATTTTAGATATATATACACACAAACACACATGCATACATAAATGTAAATCCATATCTATAAAATGTGTATTATTCAATGCACAAAGACTGTTTTGAGAGCTTATTATTTTGTTAGCTTGTTAAAATTCTTGTGCTAAATTGAATTGTTTCTAAAGGATTTTGAAGATTGCAAGTCTTGAGCAAAGGGACACAGCTGTTCGTATTAATAAATGACTGACACACTAAGCCTAGATAAAGCCAGTAAATATCTGATCCCAGGCAGTTTTGCAGATCTCTGAATGCTAATGTATAACAACTTCTACATTTTTTGTTAAATTAAATAATGTCTTTTATTTAATTCAATGTGTTTTTAAAAGGTGTGTGCATCTTGGCAGAGAGAAAGCCAGCAAATTCTGAAGTACTAAATAGATGGAAATGCTCATCTTTTGAATGTGCTTTCAGAAGAAAGCTTTCATTAGAATACCTCTTCCTTCCAAAACAACCTCACATCCAAAACAATAACCACCATCACCTTAAGTCTTTCTACTGGAGTAGACTGAGAGAAGTCATCTATGCCATTATCCTGCCCCTGGAAGGGCCAAACCCATTCCACTCTGATAAACATGATTAACTATTGTGTAAACATCTTGAGTGCTTCAAAGGCAACCAACTCCTCAGGCAAACTGTTCAAGTGCTTCACTAGCCTTTACCCTGGAAAAGTTTTTTCCTAGTTTAAATAATCCTCACTTCAAAGATTTCCATATCTCTTACCCTAGAAATCGTGGTCCATGGATTTTTTCCTTTTCTCTTTGCAGAAACTTCTTGAATATTTAAGACCAATGGTTAACAAAATGATCAGTTTTCCAATGATCACTTTCAGAGACTGTAATCTGTCTAAAAGTTGTTCAACTGATAAAATGATCAATGTTAAGGAGAGAGAGACAGCTGACAACATGCTCACTCCACAGTGTTTAGGACAGGCAGCTTCATCTGCCTTGTAACCTTGCTGTCACTTTATATGGAAAAATTAATGTCACTATTTAAAGGCACTAATAATAAAAAAATCCACAAATGAATGATCCTTTGGAGCCCCAGACATAGCCCAGCCCTTTGCTGGGAGCCAAGCAAGCAGGTGATCAGAAAGCAGGCTCATGGAAGCACAGGTATTTTTACCTGTCTAGTGTAATTCATCAAGTCTTCCTATAAAATCTCCAGATGGCCAATGGAAGAGGAAACCATTCCCATGGGAGATTTGTTCATGCATCTGCAGGAGAGACCTGCAGATCCCACTGGCACTGTCTCAAAGTACAACAGCTATCTGGACAACTCTGGCAACCTTCACCCTCAGAGCACAGAGGGAGATACCAAAACTGGACATGGTCTGTAAGAGCTTGCAAAGATATGTCATGTCTGATGCACAATATAACAAACAGGATGTCTCCAAAAGGTCACAGGTAGGATAATACTGAGAACATCAGTTTTGGTCCAGACTGAGCAATCATCACTTGCTCTCCCATACACTGTACATTTGCAACAAGTGGCAGCAATGGACATCACTAAAATAAGTGTAATCCCAGTTCATTCAATCTTTCCTCTTCTACCATCTCACTCCTTTCAACCCTCTGTCCAGGGACCACACTTCCTCTGAGGTACTGTGCCCATCACTTGGTACTCTGACACGATTGTGTTACCATAATCAATTAGGAAGCACACAAACTCCAGTAATTACTTTTCATTCAGAAGTCAAGGGGAGGACTCCAATAAAAAAAATAAAATAAAAAGTGCTGAACAAAAACCATCCAACCCAAAACTGAAACAGGCATGATTGTGAACTGTAGTACTGGACTTGCATTAAGCCCTGTCTCAATTTCCTGAAGGTAACTAGAGAAGCTACATTCCCTTCAGTTTCTTGAAAACCCAGCAGTAGATATGAAGAATTCTGGCAAGTTCACAGTACACTAAGTGACTTTCCCCCACCTGAAACACAATCAGCAATCAGAAATACTGATTTCCAATATTACCTAAAATCAGGATTTCAGATACACAGCTCTGTCAGAAATGACAAAACATGCATGCTGTGACAGCTGAGATTTCACCACATGCTGGGCTAGTGGACAGGAGTGATCCTCAAAGGCCATCATCTCAGTTTATGCAACTTGACTGGCAATAGTTTGCTTAAAGGTAAGTCATTACAAGTTTGAAAAAAACCTGGTAGATGATTTTGCTGTACAGTTTCCAGTTTACACAATTTTGAAACACTTTTCCTTTCTAAGTTTAGTCCAACTGGTCTGAAATTAATTATTATAAAAAATAAGGATGCCAAAAAACCCAGGAACACAATTCTTTAGGGGCTGCAAAACACATTTCATTTTAGCTTAGCAGCAGACTGCTGGTTTCAGCTATTTAAAACAGGAAAAAAAACCCTAGGGACCAAAGCACTTGTCCACTCATTCCTTATCATCATGTTTAGATCACTGAAATAAATTATAGTACTTGCATAACATTTACTACCTAAAACTTCAATCCAGCTCCAGTTTGGATTAAAAGGATACAAGGAATTAAGGGAACATTAGAACACATGAGCCTTTTGAAACAGATCTACATGTAGTCCCACCTCAAGAAAAATATGATTAGCAAGGTCCAACTATGATGTCAAAACTATAATCTACAAGTACTTACAAAGGGTTAACTACATATATTACAGCTAGTTTTACTTAGCAACTACTCTGTGTCTTGGGAGGGGTGTATTCTTCTTATGCTTGTATTAATGAGATTAAGGCTGTTGAAATAAATTGAAATGGGGCCATAAGCCATGACTTTTGCCAGATGAACAAAGGGAACCTCTCTTAAGCCAAGAAACACACAATACACTGATCTTCTGAACTTCCAATTGATACTTTTGTTCTGTATTTTACAGGGTGAGAACACTACTGTTCAACTATTAAACATAATGAAAACGAAATCAGTTTGAAATTGTGATACCTCCGGTTATCAAAACCCTGTAGCAAGATGACAGGCAACTAACAACATATAATTAGTTGGTCTACAACTTCCTCTTGATTGCCAAGGTTTATTATAAATAACATGGAGACACTCCTCCTTCCTGCCTGAGGCTTGAGGCATGTTTTAGGGTTTTTTAAGTAGTATCTAGACAGCTAAAGAATCCAGCTACCGTTAAAGGAATCTTCAGTGACATTAGCATGCTTCAGTTAATAGAACTAGCTGGCTAATATATGCCTGTGCTTATGCCTATATTTAGATTTATTTGATAGATGCAGTTAAATTAATGAGTTAACACACATGGAGAGTGTTTCTAGGATTTGGACCCAACTAGTGAAGAGAAACAGAACCTCCTGACCAAATGTCTTTTCCTGTTAGCTTAAACCTGGCCACATCCCAAAACTTTTTGTCATTTAAATAATTTACACTCAGCCAGTCAAAATGTTCCTGTACCCTACCTACAAACCCTCACAAGAACTGCAATGGGAAATAAAAGTACACTACTACTGCCTCTGACAGCAATGCAAAACTGAAAACCACAGTGGAAGACAATCACACTCATTTACTAATGGAACCAAGACCCCTATAGAGTTGTCTTTTTTCTTTTGTAGTGTAATGAACTTGCAAAAATTGAGATTTATATGATCACTTCACCTCAGTTTAATGACTCTCCCAAGAGACTATCACATGCACAACCAGTGCCAGCTATCCTCCCTGACTCACAGTTTAAACACTTACGTAAGAGCAACTCTTCTGCAAGAAGATGACAAAAGCCTGCATTGCAGACTGTAAAATTATATGATGCAGAGAAGGTGACAAATCTAGGTTTACCAACTCTGGAATTACACTGAATGGTTTTTAACTTGAACTCCTTCTGGAAGGCTGCCAAGGATCTAGTATCAGGGGAGACTTTAGAGCAACATATTCTGCATGCAAAAGTGCCAAGAGAATATGTTAGAGAAATTAAATCATTCTGTTCCACTATTCAGCACTCATGGAAGCTTGAGCAGAGGCTGGTAATTAGCTAATTTGCATGGACTCTGTGCAGAACAGTATTTAAAAGCATTCCAGCAGCATCATCTTTAAGGGGTAAGACAGCCTGGCCTAACTGGCTAGCTAGCTTCCATATCTTGTCATCCCCCTGTCTGAGGCAAGCCAAGCCGTTTTTAGCTGTACGAGGATGGGCGGGTGGATGCCTGAAAATAACCACATCTGCAGTTTTACAGTGTAATGTGTAATTTTCTCTCAAAGAGCCTAATCAGACTTCCATTTGAGTGGACTGCAAAAGCTGGAACAAGAGAAGTGACAAATCCAACCCTCACTCCGATTTCCCTGTAGGAAAACAAGCGTTGTTCTTTGGTTTATCCAACTATCTCTGATTGTGATTGTGACAGGCAAGAGTACCAGGGCATTCAGAGCTGAACTGAGTTGCTAAGGAGCTGCACACAGGCTCTGTGGATGCTGTGATAGCCCTTGGAAATACCACAGATTTCTCTATTAAAAACCACTGACCCCTAGCCCAATAATTCAGAACTATCAGGGAACATATACCTCATTTTCAGGGCCAATTGCCATTTCAACAGCAAACAGCATTGCAGGCAGAGCTGGAGGAGAGTGACCACCAGTGTGTATGCAGGCATGGGTCTCAGCAGCAGAGCTTCTAGCTTGCAGTGCTGGCAACTGAGCCTCCCACCAAATCAAATATGATTGTTGCTTCTCCATCACTCCTCAACACAATACAAGTCTTCCAGACAGTATTTTAACTATAAAGTGTTGGGTATTGTTGGGGTTTGGTAGGCACTGTGCTGACTCACCTCAGAACAGATATGCCCCCCCAAAAGCTTTGCATTCAAAAGGATAATATGTTTTGACACTCCTCCCCTCTCTCTACCTCTACCACCACCACCACTTCACTCCTTTGCTAACCTAATCACCCACTGCAAAACAAGAATGTGACCCAGCAATCCAAAGGACCTCTCACAGCTTATTTGTTGCTTTGATATTTTCTTTTAAAAGAAATTGGAGGCTGAAGCCAAACCATTTCTTCAGTCAATTTTCTTTGAGAATGTGTATTTTGGAATCATTTCCTACAGGTGGTAAATTATATCTCTACAGATTTTCAGAAGGGGCTGCTGAGGGTTTTGTATTTTGTATTTTTTGTATTTTGAAATACAGCTACATTTCTGTATACAATGTTTTTTCTTCCTAAGCTCTAATTCTCCAGTTTTAGGCCACCTCCTTCTGAGGTTTGCAATGGTAAAATCACGAGAAGTCAAGCATGAGACCTTAGCTGTAATGAGCCATATTTTACCTAGAAAAGGAGAACAGTTATACCTTGCACATAGCTGGTTTTATACTGAGGATCTGCACAGGGCCCTTCAGTCACTGTGGCATGCTATCAGTCTGTAAGCTGATCAGTTCTGTACATGCACCTTGCACTTGAGAAGTAATGTTCTCTCTGATGATACAGCTTCACATCCTGCTTATGAAACACCAGTCTGAAAGCTTGTTTTCAAAGTTACACAAATGTTACATCTAATCTACTACTCAAACAGCTATTTTGGACTCTTGACAACAAGGAACTAACTTCTAATGCTTCCATAACATTTGCAAGTTGGAAAAAAAATAAGAAAGAAATGTTCTGCGTCAACAAGATCCTCCTCTTCATGGAAATTAAATGCCAAAAATAAGTATGGAATTCCCTCATGTGGCCCTGCTGTTTTCTTCACTGTTTTCCCAGAGACTGCAAAAAAGAGAAGCCTACACATAGATTTAAAAATAAAAATAAAGATACATTGCACAAGTGAAAAATTGCTGCATATTTCTACCAGCTTTTAAGGTTTTAAATTATCTGCATCAGGTGCACTGAGAAAGCTAGTGCAACACTTTAGGTGAGATGAAGTTTACAGCTATTACCCAGGAACTTCAGCTGAGAATAGCTGAAAAGAAAACAGACAAGCTTGGGACACAGAAGCCATATTTTTAGGACCCAGACAGAAATAGCAAAGTTGAAGCTAAATGCAGGTCCTGTTTGAGCTTATTTTGCCTTTGATCTTCTGCTGATCTTTCCGACAGCATTTGCAGCCATACCTCACAGCCCCTCAGATGAAGGAAGCCATTGGCTAGAGCAACAGTAGCAGAGGCCCAGAAGAATGTCCTGACTTAATCATACACTCCTGTATGATAAATCACAATTCCAACTTGACAGAAACTATTTTCCACTCATTATTATCAAACAATAGTAGCTAAGGCAGCTCTCCTTTCCTATTCCCAAGATCTGCATGTAAAAGCTTTCTCTGCACCTTTCACACACACCCCAAAACATCTCCCTCTTTGCTGGTTCTTTCCTCTATTCAGCCATCCCCTAGCTCTTCACAGACTTCCTGTTTTTCTGAATGGGTGAGTTCCTCTGCTGTTATTCAAGCCACTTTACCTCCTTCCAAACTCTCATGCCCATCTCATTACTACTTCTTTACCATCATACTTTATCTCTTCCCCCTTCTCCAAATACAAGTTTTATTTATCCTCTTCCCCCTTCTCCAAATACAAGTTGCTCATACCCTTCAAATTCTGACTACACTATTTACTCCTAATTCTGACTGCCCACCCTTTCCTTCCATCTTCATGATGTTCATGAGCCATTTAACACTTCTTTATCAGGCAGGGAGGCTCCTCTCACAGCCAATGCCTACCAAGATTCAGTTCAAACCCCAGTTCAATTTCCAATTTGACTGCAGGTCCTGTGCCTCCCCAGGTAACCCTGCTTATATTGCAGCTCTACAGCAGAAATACAGAGTTAACGTTTTACTACCTCAATATTAGCACTGTATGAGGACAAAGAAAGGGGGGTCTGTAGCATGCTCACTGATTCAAAAATCGTTGGAGAATTTAGGTTTAAAACTCTGAATGCACCAGGAACAGTCTTCTAAAGTCTAAAACTTTGTCAAACTTGGATGATTTTCTATGCAGAATGGACACCAGTGACTCAATACCACTTTGACCACCTTATTGACTATAAATTGTAAGAGTCAGAGACCATTTATTTTGCATACACCTTCAAGCACCTTTAAGGATCTTAATATGGAACAAGCAATAAAAAGTAACCTTTATTATTAACTTAGTGGTTTCTTCCCCATGCAGAAGCAAACCACTCAATTTTACAGACTGAAGAACATCCAGAAAACATCAGGGGTGTTTATTCTACTGCATCAAAACTTAAATCAAAAACTACTTAATCAAAAATACTTATTTCTTAGAGTATGCAGAGAACTGGTAACTTTTTAGTTTCTGGTATTCTTCATAATGTAGGCAATATGAACATCCTAGACTAAGAGAATTATTTGATCCTGAAAGTGAAAATTCCTGCAGCAAGCAAACAGTATTATGGTGGCATAGCAAAGCTGATTAAAAAAGTCTCAAGAGTAGCAGATCTCAACTTACAGGGCCCTGTTCTAAAATGATGAAGAGCTGAAGAGCGTGGGAAAAATGTTTGTGTGTTGGCTGCACCTGCAAAACTCTGCAGGCAGACATTCATGCTGAGGGTAAACAAGTAGTCAGCCACACAACTATTTACAGACTGTACACTTACAAATGTCCACTTCCATGTATAAATGCTGGACTTGAAGGACACAATATTCATGCCTCTATAGTGAAAAGCTGAAATTATGAAGCTCATACTGCTGACTGACCATGTGAGACATCCAACACTCTAGGTCCTAGCTCTCATTTCTATACAATTAGAGCTCCCCCTTATTCCTGCCCACTAAGGTCTGACATGGCTACTGTTGTATGTAGATGGTCTGATGTTCCTTTTTAGTTGTGCTTTATGTATCTGCCTTCCCAGTACCAGTTTTGTGAGGTTACTGTACAAAAGAAATTCCCTCTTGCTCCTTGTGGGAAAGGGAAATCATTTTTTAAAAACAACTACAGCAACAAGCACTGAAGGAGTTGCCATATGTGGTGCAGGCAGAGGGTTCCCCCTCTTTTCTTTTTTTCTGTCCAAGATCAGTTGTTCCCAACAGGTGCAGTGCCTCCTACTAGCAAATAGTTCACAAACAGAGGTGTGGAGGGCATCACCTACAGAAGGATCTGTCATTGCCAAAGCAGCTGGCATCATGGGCAAAGAGAAGAGAAAAGGTGACAGGTCAGGAGAAGATGAGGAGCTGGAAACAGACATGTGACTCTTTTTACAGCAAAATAACAAGAAAAAACAACAATATTTTAAAAGATGCTATGCTCTGCTGCAAGCTTAATGATTCCTATCTGTGTCTTTGACAGGCCATTACTTTATATTTGGTTAAGTAAACTTTGTATTTGCTCAAGTAAACTCAGCATACCAAAACATTGCCAAAGATGGTAAGCTAGTCAAAAGGCATTATTTGAAGGGAGAAATTTAGATGGATGGGAGGATACTTACATATAAAAAGTGAATCAATTATATAATCATCTGCATGACTAAGTAGATGTAAAAAATTAGTCTCCTGAAGGAATGTGCTTAAAAACATATGAAACAATATTCTTTCTCCATAACTTCCCCTACTCTGCACTTCCTCTGTCCATTTAACATACACAAAGGTGCTTCAACACTGTTACAGATTACAGAACATTTCATTAAAACTCAGACTCTCACAGGAAATAACAAGAATGCAGCCTGTAGCTGTTTCACCCAGGCTTCACTTCCCACACTGAGATAATTTCTGCAATCCAAGTATGAAACTCACTAACCCACTAAGCCTAGACATGCAAAAACCCTGCATTGCTTCATAGGATATGGCCCCATAATAGATTTTCCCCCTTTATTAAGTCAAGTAATACAGGAAAGCTTCAGCCTTCCAGGTAATGGTCAGACACTGAACTGCTTTACTGTAAATCAGTCACACAGCATACATTCCTATTACACATACAGGGACAGCTTTTTTAAATGGCTCAATATTTAAAGCTTCAAAAGAATTTCACTTCTTTTTAGGCTCATGAGTGAAGTGTGAGAATTTCCAAGTGCTGAGCACACAGTGAGAACAAAGAGTCCTGCTTGTATCATTTGGATAGCAATTGGCTATTTCTCAGAGGACATTATCAAAAGCTGTTCCAGCTTTGTTCTTTTCAATAGCATTGCTGCCTAATGGCACCAAACATTTCCTGCAAAATAAAGATAGGCTTAGCTTTTCAAAATAATCAATTTGAAAAACTGGGGCAGAGAACATGTGGAATGTATTAACTTGTCCTGATTTTCAGGAGGATCTGTCAAGTTGGTTTGTACAAGAGTAGGCCATTCTCTTGCTGGGTGAGCTTTGCATTTCAGGAATTCAGAAACCAGCCTGAGGGGAAAAAAATAATTCTTTCTGCTGAACTCAGACATAAAAGGATCTGAGCACAGAGGCACTTTGTCACTTTGCTTTCTAAAAAAGAAATTCTTTAAAATATGTGTACATTTTGATATCTTGTGCAAGTCATAAAAGCAAGTTTATATAGTCTGGTGCTTTCCTCTACACAAAAGATGCTTCTGTTAGAGTCAAGAATTAAGAGCCAGGTCTGGAGACCGAAGCATATGTAGTAGATGCTCCAGAAAAGACTCTTCTCTGCCTAATAATCTTTTCAAAAACACAGGTAAAGCAGAGACCTGACACTGTTTACCATCCTTAGTTACTTTGACAGCTCTTCAGTATGTGTACATGTATGCATGAGCACCTTCCTATAGGCAGTAGTATAGAAGCAACAAGTACCTTAGTAATAAAACTGAATTCAACTCAAGTATAAAGACTTAAGACCTTTCCCTCCTGTTTTTCTTATTTTGAAAAAGCCTTTCCCCCACCCCTCATTTTCTGCCTAAACCTGAAAAACTGGCCAAATTTAAGAACTGCTTCTGGACTTCTATTTTGGTAAACTTACCCTGTACAAAAATCTCTCAAATAATGCATAACAAAACTGCAGTTGTGAGTGGAAGAAAAAACCCCAAACCTGAGGTAATAATAGGGAACCAGCACTGCTTGCAGAGTCTGCTTCCCATTCAGGAACTGCTAAAAAGCTACACAATTTCAGTGGGATCAAGGCACTTTTAGATCTCCTAACCCCTCCCTTTGCAGAAATGCCATGAAGAAATGTTATGGCATCACTACTGATTCTAATGCATTCTGTTCCTTGGTCACTAATCTCTCCACAGTGCAGTGGCATTTCAATCTTTATAAAACTGAAAGCAATGGGAACAGTATTCAAATTCTTAAGGGTCAAATTTTAGCTTTAAATGATGCCCCTTTTAAACTTACATTTTTGCACTTTGCCACTTGTCTCTCATGCCTCCTAACCTTTCACAGCAGCTCCTAAGTTTCAGAAAACTCAGCAAAGCTGGAACTTTAATTTTTATGCTCATGCATTGCACATATACACACAAGGAAACCTGGGAATCACTCTTAAGACAAGGCAATTCAGTGCAGACAGAAAATGCCAGACAGCTTAAGAGGGTAATATGAGAATACACAAAGTATGCAAGTAGAGAGAGCAGCAATCAAAGCTATAACAGATGGTATAGGAGATGGTACTGAAATCATCACTTACAGCACTGAGGTAAACTGCAGGAAAGCCACCCCGCTGCAAAGGCATCACTTCAGCTCACATTCAGCACAGATCACAAGCAAATTGCAATCCACTGAGAAAATGTGCTTCACTCTCCTATGAGTTTACAAAAATGCAAGGACTTCACTTCACTATAACATTATAGCCTTGTTTTCTAGCAAACTGCACTCAGATGTTGCTCCTCTGACATCATTAATCTCCATGGAAACCTTAGAATGACTGTTGGCCTGAAATAGGTTCTGTCATCCCAGATCAACTCAAAAGTAGTCCAGCAAAAGATCTTATATCTCATATTTTTTGGCTGTACAGTGAGCACAGCTGAAGAGTTACAATTCCTGCAGCCACTATGAAGTAGAGCTTTCATTCCTAACAACCAGAACACACATAAAGTGAACTATTTTCCCCAGTTAAGGCTAAGATGCAGAGATTCAAAGATTACCTACTTCTAGAGAAAGATGTAGACTTGAAAAAAAAAAACAAAATGTGTCTATATTGAATGTCAGAAGATGATTAAAGCCAGGAGACCAGGCTCCTAAAATCCACTGTCTCTCTGTGCAGCATTATCCCCTTACAAGAAGGGAGAAGGGCAAAGCAAAGAGACCTTTCTGAAGAGCCCCTTTTAAGTGGGATGTGACCAGATGGGTCATGCTGGGGTTTTTTTTCCTCCTTCTCCATACCACCACAGTCACTCTCTGTGACTAATGTCCCCAGGACAGGGTCAAGGCAGAGATGTTTTACCAAGCAAACAGGTCTTCTGCAAATGAGTTTTGTGCTGAGTTGAACTGACAGACTGAGACATAAGCTAAACGTCAGGAAAGCTTTTTCCTTAGCAAGAACCCATGTGTCTACATGGGCTCTACATGCAAAATATACTGCCTGGGTGTATACAAATGCATAATATGCTACATATATATCTATGTAATTAGACTTCTTTTAGGCCAAAATTGAGAAAGTAAACTGCAAAAATGAGATTTGAGACTTGCATTCTTTCAAGCATCACACTGCAATAAAACTTGCTTTCTTCAGCAGAAGTCATTGTTATGAATTTCCAGAGATACTTCGCATAAATTGCCATATAAACCTTTCTGAGGTGCATGCAAGAAAAAAAAAAGGCAGAGAAGCAAGAGAAAACAAGTGGAAAAAAAAATGAAACAGTATATAAGGATTTGTACAAATTCATTTTCAGCAGTCCTAAAAGGAGTTACCTCTACTTGTATCTGCAGAATATTTCCAGAAAAAAGGCTGTCATGGCCCCTACTCTCCTGGAATTTAAGAAGCATTTGGACAAGGCACTTAGGCACATGATGTGACTATGGAGTTGTTCTGTGCCTAAACAGGAGTTGGACTAGATGATCCTAATGGGTCCCTTCCAACTCTGCCTATTCTGTGATTCTGTGACTCAAGAAATTAGAAGTAGAGCAATAAATTGCTGCTTGTGTTTTCCCCCCCCTAATTCTGCAAGTCTAGCCCACCTTCCTTTTCCCTGACTCCTGTCTCTGAGAGTAAGAAGTTATGAAGCCTTAGTAACCCTGCTGCTAACATGAAGGAGAAATTGCTTGGTTCCTTCCTCCAAAGAGGCTTTTATGAAATATTCAGACTTCACCAGCTCAGCAAACATAATACAAAACACTGCCTGTAGCAGAGAACTTCAAGGTAGGACATACATGAAAAGCAGAAAGAAAGAGCAAGTAATTTTTTTCTGTAGCAACTGATGTTAAATTTCACAAAGCGGGTACTCAAGTTTTTGTTACAAACAACATTTCTGGTTGCTTTTGTCCTCAGCACAGTACAATGTCTTCTTCTGGTCTTACAACGATTAACTGTAACAGACAGAAGCAACAGGGAGAAACAGGAAAAAAAAGGAAATCCACAAAAGACAACTGAACTTCCAAGTATTTATGAAAGAGACTGAGGACCAAAAAAGGTAACATCTGACAGAAAGGTAACATATGTATCCTTGGAAGGCAAAAGCTCTGGCTCTACCAGCAGCCCGACATTGCTAGGCAACTCATGCTGAAGCACCAACGGTGTAACAGTACAAGGAGTTGTTAATTGCTGTAAAGTCACTGTGTCATTTTATTACACCAGAAGCACCAGACACAATAACAGCTGAAATGTTTGAAAGAGACTCTGTATTTTTAAAAAATTGCTTATTGAATAGGAGCTCTCATTCCCAGTATTTCCAGCAAGCTGCAGTGCTACACAGATCTCATCCACTCTGCAATCTTGTGTGCTTAACCAAAAGCAAGTTCTCTAATAGCTGTTATTTCGTGGGCTTCACAAGCAGGTTTTTACTGAGGATTGCTGTGAAAAACCAAGTTGACTCTGAGAAAGGTTCAAACAGGCTTCCAAGCTACACATAAAATATTCAAAGCCAGCAAGGCCATCATAAGGCTTCTTTATACTTCCCATGCATCAAACAACCACTGCAGCTCAGGAACAATACAAACACTTTTTGAACTCCAGGACAGCCCAGATACTGTTCTTCTACCATTGCCAAACGCTTCATTATCCCCTTGACATCTGAACAGCATGCATTCTTTTTGGCCCCACAGGAACACCAAAAAAAGGACTTCTGCAGCTGTTTGTCAATTGTCATGCTATTTTCAACTATTTCACCCCTTGGTAATGCAACACTCACCCAGAATTTCTCCAGTTTGTATTAGTAAGCTCAGCCTAGCACTAGCTATATTTCCAGAAAAAAATGATAACATTTTTCAAGTGTTATAATCACTGAGTTAAGCTTAAGTGGTAACAAACACATTCAGTTCATGCCTTATCAGTGTCACCTGAATCATATCCAAAGGCAAAGAGGAAAACCAAAACAGGATCATACTCTGATATGGCCTTGGAGAACACAGAGCAGGGAACATGAGATGAGAGAATGCTGAGTTGCTTGGCCTGGAGCTGAAACTATTTTATAGGTGAAGATGACAACTCAATGTAATGCCTGTACCAGGTAGTACTGCCTTTCCCCTCACTGCTATGTATGTGTAGACTTTTCTGCACAGCAATGATTGTAGAGAAAGAATGAAACATTCTCCATTGCCCACATGGGATTCATTTGAGTGATCCAGAGCCTGTGGTGATGCTGGTCCAGCATTTAAGCAGACTGGTCACTCTGTAGTGACTGTTATGCAATTTATCACCTAACCTCATCCTAATTTCTCTAGGAAGATTTAATAGATTAATTAGATTATTAATTAGGGTCTCATAACACAGAGATCTACATTAAGGAGCAAGACATTCAGGTGCCCCACAAGGAACTGTTTGGAGGAATACTTACTTTCCTTTAGGCTTGAAATCTTGGATTTTCTGGATGAAAACAAGTACTTCTAAGTGTAGGTAACTGATCCAATATTTCTTATTAGTCCACAGGCTTTGCACCTCAGCAGTTTCATCTGTTGCTAGTGTTGCATGACACTCATCCATGGCAACAGAGTTCAAAATTCAGTCATGAAGATGTCTCCCATTTAGCGACAGCAAGAATCAGTTTTCCAGTGGCCACAACCCCTGCCTCCCCAGGATGCAGTTGGTCTCCACTGTTCTCCAAGCTGCCTCCTCAGTTAATAAAGTTGTCTCTTTTGGGTCTTGGCTATCTTAAGCTATTGGATCAGGTTACAAAGACTTCAGTGACACTAGTAGCTCCCTGACCTTCCTTCCAACATCAACAGGTTGTTTACATCTCTAATACATGCTACTCCAACAGCAATTACACCACAATAATAATTAAAAAAAGTGTGTGTGTTTTCCTTTGTTCTTTAAAAACAAACCAGGCTCCTGATAAGGTTCACAGTCTGAGATCTCCACAGAAAGACAGTGAAAGATGGTGGCAGGCTGAGATTTT
Source organism: Galbula dea (assembly GCA_013399015.1). Classification (NCBI taxonomy): domain Eukaryota; kingdom Metazoa; phylum Chordata; class Aves; order Piciformes; family Galbulidae; genus Galbula; species Galbula dea. Next base: position 4,402,763 of record VWZX01008356.1, on the reverse strand, counting down.
AAAATAAACCAATACTTTTGTGAAACATACAAAACCTAGAAATTACATGCCACGGTAACAGCCTCTTTATTCACTGGTACTCTTAATCAGTTCCACTCTACTGATTAGAGAATAATATATGAGAAGCAAAGTCATTTATCTAGATGTATATATCAAACACACAGATGATTCAGAGTCATACAGCAGTAGGCCAGAGGTTCCAACTGATACACAGAGAGAGGGAGAGAATCCATTAGCACCACCTCAGCTTTCATTTCTAGTTTACAAACAATCAACTTACAAAGCAGTTCTGGACTGGATGGATAAACACTGGTCTAATTAGACTGATGTGCTGGGAAACTCTTCCTTCTGTGAAGCAATAAACCAAGATGATCAGTGTAAAACCTGGTGTTATCTGCAAGATCTCACTCTTGGCAAAAAAAGCCCTCCCACAATCAACAAGAGTACAGTATCAGGACCAACCCTTCCGAATAGGATCTGGTTACAACAATCTTAAATCTTTCATGGGAAAGGTTCTGCTGTATAACCTTACATAGCAAAAAAATCAGCCATGGCTGGTAGTGTTGGAAGTCTGGACAGAGAATGCCATTTCCCATTGCACCATGCCAGGACAGTTGTTAACATTCAGAAAGCATCTTGAATGATTAATAATCATCACAAAGGAGCAGCTGAACAGTGCTGCCACATTTATATCTTCCCAGAATAAATGCTAGCTGGTTTCAATTGTGTGCCATGTCTTCCTTAGATGAGCAATGTAAAGCTGGGATGATTTCACTTCAGAACGAGTAACAAACAAGTTCCAGTAACAAAGGACTAGTGACACAGAAGTAGAGTGCAGAAGCATCACAAAACATGAGGACATGACTCTCCTGCATATCCATTCCTCAGGTTTCTAAGCATCTTGTCTGCCACGTGGCCAGGTTTCCCCCACAAGTTATTATAATCAAAACATTTAGCAAAGGCACATTAGTATCATCTATATTTCCACACCACCGCAGAGCTGCACTCGCAGGCCACAAGCTATTTTGTCTGGCGTTGTACCAACAGAACCGAAGTTATCCTGTGTCCCAAACAGCTCATGAGGTCTTGAGAATGGAAAAAATGAACAAGGAAGGGTCAGGTTCTGGACTGATCAGGGGAGAGAATGCATTTCTTAAAACTGAAAGAAACAGAGGAGAGGTGGCAGCCACTGGGAATCATGGTGAAGAGCCCTGAAAGTACAAAAGGGCAGTTGATGTTTGATAGAAAAGATAAGAAGCTTTTTCCAATAGATGTTAAGCAATCCCATCATGCAACAGCCTTCAGTTTGTGACCCAAAGAGTAACACCTAAAATTGCCAGTAAGAGAAGGATCATGGTGGTGTTCATAGTACTCCAAATACACCAGGGGCAAGAAGGAAGTAACAGAGGTATTTGGGGGAGACAAAAGTGTTCAAAAGAGGTACAAGAGTGTGTAAAAGGTGAAAACAGCTTTTAGCTCTTTGTGTAAGTTTAAGAGAAAGCTAAGGATGAAGAGGGAAACTCAATATAACTAAGTGCACCAACAGCTGGAGTTGTGAGACAAGAGAAAAAACTAACTTCTAAGGGGACTAGTTAAAAACAGCAATTCTGAAAATGAAGGCATAAAACTCTACCTTCATTTAAGTCAGGAAACACAATCAAAAAGAGCTGAGTTTGCTATGAGTATGACAGCCATAGCACTTTAGCAGAAGGAGCTGAATCAATCTGTCACTTCTTTTTCCTGCCCTTAGATAAGCAAACATTGCCCCTGCCTAGTACAGGTTAAATCCCAGCCAGCTTGCTGTCAACCAAGTGCTAAGATCAGCCAAGCACTAGGCAAACAAACTCGACCTGATTTAACAGCCTTACTGAGGGGGTCGTTCATGCTCTGCAGCCTACACTGCCTGCTGATACCATTGGAGATTTTTCACAGAAGCACAGAGAAGAATTCTGTACTCTCTTCTGAGTTCTCAAAGCTGAAGGAATTATTTATGAGATGTCTGTTGATTGCTGGAAAGGAGTAATACTTTGAGGTAGGCACTAATGAAAACTAGTGATATATAAGAAGATCTGCAGAGACAACTGGTATCACTCTATCACTATAAGAAAGGCTATAAATGAACTTCACCAACACAGGCTCTATTTCATATCCAGATTCAAAACAAAGCTGGATGACCATAACAACTCCAGAATTTTACTTGAAACTTTTCTGTAAACAAGGAAAAACCCAACCCTTACTCCTGCATAGAACAGATTCCTGTATTAGGCACTGTGAGCCTATGAAGTGTTAGAACAGCTTTACTTGTGAGGGATCTAACAACCATTTCTAGGACAGATTTTGACATCTGATTCTTCCACTGAATTCTATAGAGGATCATAACAGGAGCAGTAAAAATCATGTCCCAATGGATGTAAGAAAGTATTCAAAATGCTGAGATTTTAAGAATCAGCATGCAGTAGTATGCCACATCTAAGGTAATACATGGAAAATGGAGAACTAAAAACCTCTAATTATTTGCTGGACATCACACTTGCTGCTTCTTTTTTGACTCAGGCATCTTGCTATTTGTTCTGGTGTACAGAGGTATTGCAGCCAATGACCTGTCCAACATTATACGGCTGGTGTGAAAACCTGGATTCACATCTGTCAGCAGGATTACTTGTACCAATGCCAATAAACTATTTTAGAGGTTCTACAGCTGGGGTAAAGGAAGGGTATGGAGAGAAGGCTCTTCCTAAGTACAGGAAAAGCTTTGCTTTTAGCTTTGTCTCCTGTCATATTGACTTCAACTGTAGCCTCAGGGTACTTGCCTGCCTGCAGCCTTCTCGCCCGAACACAGTAAGCACCTGTATGTACTCAGTAGTTACTGTGAGTTCCAGCAGTCACCTGCCCAACCATCTGCCACTGGTATCATCTGAGCAAACCCAGTTTGAAGATCATTGCTTCACTGAAGGAATTTAAATTGCATAAGCCTACAACAATTAGAGATGCTTACATCTTTCTCTTACAGCTACTAGTGAAAATAAAGAACTTGCTGATGATCTGAGTGCACTGACTACTACAATTCTCTGAAGGATCACAAAGAAAAAAACCAAACAACTAAGCATAAATATTAAATGATGATTCCTCCAAAATTTTACCTTGTGTTCTTAGAGATTAAACTTGAAAACAGGAAAAGGTAGCCCCAGCCTGGCTGCAAAATAATTTATGAAGTTTAACAGTGTAAAAAGGTAGTGACAACATAATGAAGTCACAGCAAAATAATATAATCTCACCAAAATATGCAGGATACTTCACATTTAGTATTTCTGTCTTTTGTTTCCTTTTTCTTCACAATAAAACAGATTTTCTCCTACATATTTCCTTTCTTTGCTGATTTGAATGGAGAGAACTAAAAAGAATACAGTGGCTGTCATTATCACTTGCTTGGAGCATAATAAAGTATTTTGGAGAGTTGTAGGTCTCCATTCTTAGCTCATGGTGATGGAAAAAGAATCTGTCATGACTTCTAATACATATATATATATATATATATACACACACATACATACACACACACTACTTAGTGTTATTTCTTCTTTTGCTAAGGAAATAAAGGAAGACTTTCTTACAGGAGAAACACAAAGAAATGCTATTCTTTCTAATATGAAAAATAAAGAAGGGATAGAGTAACTATTTTTATTTTTCCAGTGGAATACTAGCTTCAATTTTTCTATTCACTCTTTGCTTTTGGTTTTTCTCCAAGGGATTAAATTGCTATGTTAATTTCCCACCTATCATTTACACAATGCCAGATTTGAGGGTTTTTTACATGAAAAAAACCTCAGCAATGGTGTTTCTTTAAACCTGCAGGGTTAGCTCCACTTTCATATTTACATAATGCTATTTATTCATTTCTAGATATTGGCTGTAGAGCTCCATGACAAAAGTTGGGTTATAAAACAATCAACCAACCAACCAACCACTCCACCCCTCTCCTAACAAAAAAAACCCCAACAAAACACACAAACTAGGTCAGTATTTATAATTCTTGAATAGAAATTTTTACCAGAACACTGCCTTCACTTCTGTTAGCATATGCATTTACAAATTAGGCAGATTTCTTCAGTACAGGACAGCAACTCTACAACCACTTGTTTAACAGGAATTCATTCTGAACACAATCATGTGAAACATGAGCTAATTGTCAAAGCCTCATCCCAATGCAGTCATATGCTAACTTTTATTCCCCAGTAGCACCAAACTAATGCTTCCCAGTAAGGCCATATGCTGACTTCCTTGTGGCTACTGTATTGACAAGCCAACGAGGAACCTTCTGTAATTTGCAGCCTGTAAGAGACCTAGTTTACCAGGGCAAACAACGTGTGCAACAACCATGCCATCTCTATTCAGCTATCTATTGTATCATGCTGTGGAGTTATCTGCAAGTAAGCTGCAATATAGAAAGTCTCAAATAATTTGTTTGTTCAGCACATGCTCACAAAGGTACAGAAACATTCACTAAACCAGGATTTCAGATTTTAAACTGCCTGTTAGATCCTTCAGGGTGATGATATTCCTCTTTATGTTTTTACTTTACCATCTCATAATGAAGCCTATCACCATCTTCTTTTATCCTTTCTCTAATTCTTCTCTCTTAATCTGATCAAATGAATTTCTTCGTGTCATGTGCACTATGGCTTAATCCATATCACCTGGACATACACTTAGCTTACATACACAAGGAGGGTCACTGATTTCAATCTGATATGGAATCTGTAGTAATTACAGATTCAATATTTCAACTAGAAATAACAGAGGAGCTATTACTTTGATTGAGAGCAGCACACTGAGTATATGAGAATGTTACTTTATTTACATGCAATTATTATTCCTTTTGAGACAAAGCTGGTGCACTGATACTACCTGGACAGTTGGTCCATGGATCTCACTTAGAAATGGACCTCAAATGTCATCCCCTGTGCTCTGCATCAGGACCTTTCTCTCCCCCTGAAGACCATGCCACATTTGTAGTCACGTAGTGGTGGTACAGTAATTTTCTCCACTATCATTCCCACGGATGAACAAACATGTTACAGGTCACTTCTGGCAAAACAGCACATGGAATTACCTGGGGGCTCCCAGGAAAATCTCACACCAAATACAAACAACTGTGGCAAACTCTGTTTTCCTTTCCTATGCCTTGGCTGGGGATAAGAAAAGTCCTTCTGCCCACTTGACAATGTTGCTGAGTCTCAAGCAGCAGAGTTTTTGAAAATGACAATCCAACTGATAGCCACTTAGAAGATGACAAGACCTCCCTTACAAAACAAAACCTTGATTTCTTAAGGAAATTCCAAAAGCTTCCCAAAAAGTTGGCTATTCTAGACTCTTGGAGAGTCTGGCTATTTACAGAATCACAAAGGTTGGAAGAGACCTCTAAGATCATCAAGTTCAACCATAGCTATCACCATAGCACTAAACCGTGTCCCTAAGCACCACATCTAAACATTTCTTAAACACCTCCAGGAAGGGCAACTCCACCACCTCCCTGGGCAGCCTATTGCAAGACTGATTGATTACATTTCTGTAAGTATTGATATGAATGAGGCTCAGAGAAACTGGAAACCACTGTGGCAGTCATTGGTTCACAACAGTATTTATTCTACTGAAGTCAACTCAAGTTTGCTACTGGCCCAATGGCTGATGGGTTGTCAGTCCCAGAAGTATTCACACTTGTGCAGGTAGGGATAACAAAATGCTGTCCTATTTATAGTTTCATTTTAAGTTACCTAGTTCAATATGCATCTGTAAAAACACAGTACTCATGGCTCTCAACAAGCTTCGTGCTATGTTTCCAATTTAAAAAAAAAAACCAACATTCATTTTGGAACTCAGACATGATAAATGAGCTTTGAATGTTTTTATGCCATTTGAATGGTAATGGTTTCAGCACTGGAAGCTTCTTAGTCAAGTAAGGAGTTCATTAACACAGAAAAATACATGATCTTGCTATGGTCAAATGTTCCTGTTTAGAACTGAGTAAGAACATACACAGATATTTAATATATGACTGGGGTAAAAGTGTTGCATTCTTAAGGAGACTGTTAAACCTTTCCAGTATCAACAATTAAAACTAAACTGCGATGACATTTTCAGTCTGATGTATTTAGAGATATGAATAGATTACCATATGAAAGAAAAAGTGTAATCTATAAAGGAAATATGCAAACAGCAGAGAGCCAAAAACTTACCTTCATCCAAGTAGTTGGACTGTATGATGTAAACAGCTGAAATCTGCATTCATTTAATAAGACAGTTTTGACAAGGATTTTAATTCTGAGTTCACTATTAAAATGGTGAACTGTCATTTCTCACCTAAATGCCCTAATCAGTTTCCATGTATGAATTAAAACTTATTCAAACTTTATGCTGTCACTGTTCCACTTTGTAATGGTTAGCAGTACAATGCCACCAAAACCAACCCCTTCATGGATCATTGCAGTTTCCTACAGTTTTCCATGAAGTTTTCTATAAAAGAAACATTGTAAAAAAAACCCCCACTACTGCAGTTGGCATATAAGATTATTCAACATAACTTAAAAAATAAAGAGTAGACTGTCAAGTACTTCTAAATATAGCCTTGTAAAACAAAAGATTAGTCCAAAGTCTTCTGTATTGAAATTATGAGAACACATTGAACAGACAACATAACAAATACCATCCTTTCACTTAAGACTTCTAAGATGACTACTTGGAAGTTGCATTCAAGTAGCACTCCAATACAGAAGGGCCTTGATCATTTAATCTTGCATATATTTAAGCCTGTGACTATCCTCACTTCAATGAGGCTTGTCATGGAAAAGAGGCTAAAAAATATTGCTTTGCAAAAAGGAGAATAAAATGGTGGGTCAACCTCTTCCGTTGGAAAACAACATAAAAGCAAGATAAAAACAGAGGAGCATTCAGGGGAACTCTTGTATGGAACAAGAGTCAAGATCTTCTGCAGAGCTCCAGGAAAGGAAACAGTAAGAAAACCAGGAGTCACAAAAGACAGAAAAGTGCAAATTACCTGAAGGAAGAGTAAAAAACCTTTATATTTCCCCTTATGTGACTTTTTAAAATACTTTATGTCTATGTACTCATATACTTTTCAAAGGAACTTTGCTATATTTTGATGAGAGAAATTGTCCACTTGAACTTGAAATAGCTTGACAGTAACATTTTTAGGTTTTACTTATTAAAAATACAGGCAATAGTCTGCACAGTCACTACAGAACTTCCTTCCAACCTAAACCTCCTGAAGCTAGAAATAAATTCTTTTCAAAGAAAGATGCTTTTCCTTAGGCATTCTTAGAATTCCCCATGATCACCACTGAACAGAAGGACTATTCATTGTGATCTTATCACTTACTCCCACATCTTATATACAGACCGAGGTCTGCTTTAGTGCATGCAGGTGGAATGCAAGTGATTTCATCTGGACTGCATTTGGCCCTTACAGACTTGCTTACTAAGCTGTATGGAATGAGCTTAGAGAAAATACATTAAGTCATTTACAATACAGTTAGCTTGTGGTTTAAGAGGATCAGAAATGAAGCTGCATTAGATTTCTAAAGTCAACCAAATATCTCTCTGATGACTTATGCTTGCTGTACATTAAGAACACAGAAACCAATCCATTCATGCTTGTTACTGTTTAAAGAAGTTGTATCATGAGAGCTGTAAACCCACAGCTGAGCTGCAGAACTACAGCTTTTTACAACTGCTCTGTGAGCTTTAGCTAGTGACACTAAAACTGCCCAGTGTAAGAGAGTTTACAACCCTTTCACTCTCTCCTTTCCTCTAGACTCCACAAGACTCTAGAACAGTAACAAACTGCATTCCTTGCTTTTCCAGGCTACTGTTTCTTCCAAGGATATAATTTTTGGAAGAATTTTGATTATGAATCAGACAATGAGTATGATTTTGAAACCAATGTGAAATTGTCACTGGCTTAAGAAGAGCTAGGGTTTCATCCCAAAATGCTACCTTATGCTATTTAACATTATCTGTAAAGTAAACTGTTATATGAAACACAGTCTGACTGTTAAAAGAACTAGCAATTTCCTGGTTCATCATCTTTCCAAATTTTTTCCTGGTCCTCCTTTTTCAGTCTCAAGAAAACAACTTTTTCATTAAAAATAAAATTAAATTAAAGAGCACAAAAGGCTAAAAAATTGTTCCACTGTGCAAAACTACCAACATTCCTAAATAGAAATTTTCACCAGTACTGCAGCTGACTGGTATCAAGTTACCAAAATGGTTGGCCTGAAGACTGGAAATCAGAGGGATAGGAAATTATTCATAGAATGGGACTCTAGATGCTTTAAAGACAGAAAACCTTGGCTCAAAGCATCTGATCATGAATAAATTGACCCATCTGCAAAGAGGCAGTCAGCATGATCCTTCTAGCTATATGGTTAGTGAGATGAAAAATGCATTTAATGTGTTTTAAGGCAGAAGAAAAGGGAAATACTTACAGAAGTAGATTAGGGGGTTTGTCAGTACAAGAACTTTGTTGTTGGAAGGAAACAGGACAACAGGGCATGACAAGAACTGTACATCAGAAAAAGGTGATTCCTCTTTTCAGCTGGCACTGCCCCAATCAAATGCCATACTACAAAAATAAAAGCCAGAGCAATTGCAACTGGCCCATGCTGTACAAAGAGCAAGGTGTGAACCTGAGCAACACCTGAGCATCCCCTGCCAGATATCCAGAGTCTCCTTGCCTGGAAAGTCAGCTGGCTAACTGCAAGGTCCAACTAAAGCACCAGATCTCATGTAAGCAGCTTAGATCCCCAACGTGTTTAGGTTCAGCTGCAGATGTTACCCTAGAGCTATCACCAGCTCTACAGATGGAGCCTATCTGAATTCACAGATTACATGGGACAGTCTTCACTACACCACAGTCAAAAATGGCAATTTACAAGAGGTTCTTCACATAGAGAACTGCCTACTATGTATAATTAGGATATATGTTCCCATTCCAGCCAGATGAACAGTGAATTTTGAAGGGGGGATGGTTTACCTGATTCTGTTGCAAATACTGCTTCCTACTTTGCATTTAAAGTTTTGTTCTTAATATTTATGTAAAGGTTCTTGCAATGTTGCATAACTTTTTTATAGGTATTTACAATCATTCTGCTTATTTTAAGAGGACTACATTACTTATGGAATTCTGCAGGTTATGTTAAAATTGATAAATGGTATTTCATTTTGCAGGATTTCCAACAGTCTCTGCAAAGTTTTATTGCATTTTTTTTCAATAGAAAAGAATCAGTATTTGCAGGGGAAAAAAAGCCTCTTAAATCCTTTGGTATTTCAAATTGCTAACTTTTCTACACTGTAACAGACACATCTTCTAATTGCAAGTTAGAATTAAAATAGTGCTTTATATGAATCACTGTGTATTAGGCTACTTTTGCTTTTATCTGTGTATATATACCCATCTTATCTGCAGCTCTACAAAACAAAACTGAATAAACAAATGCTTCACAATAGATTAATGCAACTCAACAGTACATATTCTGTTTCATTTATTTTTAAAAGGAAAATGTCTTCTGTGTTCCCCAACTATGCTCATCATAATTTAACAGTAATGTGTCCAGGCAGCCTTGAAGCTGATGAACCTTTGCTTTTCATCAGTTTGCAATCCACTGCTCCTCCCTACCAGCAGCTCTGTGTCACCCATTCCTATCCCCTGTTTCTCATGCAATCAACAATCTTCTGCCCATCCATAAAATTCTCTTTGACTTCATGCCACTAAGATTATAATTCAGCACTTCTCCCTTAATGAGATGGGCTGTTAATTTAGGAAGATATGATTGACTTAAAATCTGATGCACTTCAAATTAAACCCTAACAGTAGCCTCATTAAAGCTTCAATTTATCAGCCTGCTAGCTCATTTTTATGATTCTATAGCAGTATTTTTCACTGTCTTATGCTTTTCTTGTGTAAGTGAAAGGTAATTCTATTCTCTGTGATCCCTTAATGTTCTCCTGTTAAAAATAAATCAGACAAATAGACAACAAAAATGAAACTAACAAGGGAAGTGACCAAGTATGCAACTTTACACAGTGGAACTCCTCATGAAGGTCATGCTTACAAGTCTTAACTGACTAAATGAATAAAGGAAACATAAAAATAACATTGACTCCTGTCAAGATAAAAGTCTTCTGTATTTTACTGAATTATCTTCTCTGCTGTCTTTCAATTGCAGCATACTAATGCTAGTCCAGAAGTGCTTGAAACAGACTTGCAACCTTCAAGACACCTCAGATATTCTGAAGGATGCAAAACATGTCTGACAACAAGAAAAGTATTATAAGAAAAGGCTTCATAAAAGTTAAAATTGTTAATAGAAAAAAAAAATATTTGTTTGCTGTTTCTATTTCTCAAACATTATACTCTTTCCACTGAGTGAGGCCTATCCTACACTGGAAGATAGATTTACCTTAGCTCTATCAGGTTTGTATCATTAAAATACAAAGTACTTACCCTCTTTTAAGGTAGATAAATCAGTTTTTACTAAGATGACTGCTTTCACCCTTGGGCTTGTCCTTGTTCAATTACATTAGCCAGTAAAACAAATAAACAAAATGTTATGATATGACCTGGCAAAATCATAATCAATACAGTTTAAATCCAGGTAAGAATTTAATTATATCTGTCAAAACCTACCTGGTGATATATTTCTTTTTTTTTTTCCTTATCCAGTCAAGTCTGAACTGCACAAAGCAGCTGCATATAACCTTTAATCACACCAATTAATTCCTAAACAAATGTTTGTTCATTTGCTTACCCCAATTCTATTCTCAGTCTAAGCATCCCTTTATACATCAGCTTCTCTGTGAAAAACAAATAGCATAAGAACAAGCCTGAAAACGTGTCAGTGTTAAACCTGTCAGCCTTTAACGCTGGGCACAGCCACTGCTGCTGCTGGAGGTGGGCTGGCCCATGTGCAGGCACACCGAGCTGCTGTTCAGCCTGCCAACAGCAGGGAACTGCCTCTTGGCACAGGTATCCAGACGTAGCTGCTTCTCCAGTGATGCTGACAACTCGCTTAGCACTGCTGCATCACTCCTGGCAGCCACCCAAATAAGGCAGATGGGAGCCACTTCAAACGTAAGCCCTGGTGCTGTGCTCGCACAGTTAGCTAAGACAGACACAGCATAGCCACAGGAAGAACTTAACTCTGACAGTGCTATCCTATCAGTCCTTCTCCATGGGAGAAAGCAGTGTCGTCCTCTTAAGGACTGAACTGTCTCACCCTGTACTGCAGGACACAACAAAATCATTTTGCTAGAATGATTTGTACAGAGCATAAAAGAAAGAAGCAGAAGTGGGGAAATTGATGAGCCTTTGCCTGCCCAAAGTCATGCAGTTGTGCCCTCCCACCCCTAACCGCAACCGCACGTTGGGTGCCTTAACTTCTCTTACCGAGAAACTCCACTTGCTGATCCAGTGCCTGTCACCACTTTGGCTAGGGCTGACCCTCAGAAACATAGGGGATTCATGATCTGTTATATTTGCCATCCTGGCACACAACCAGCCCTTACTGCAAGCCTCTGAAATGATCTATTAGCATATGCCATTCTATCTCACTAGCCCTCTTCCTTTCACATCTCACTAGCCCTCTTCCTTTCACATCTCACTAGCCCTCTTCCTTTCACATCTCTATTGATCCTTAAGCAAGTCGAACAGTGCTTTAACAAGGCATAGTGTCTATGTTAAAGACAGGCTAAGCAGTGCTTAAAGGCTGCAAAGTGCTAAATTCAGGACAGAGATTTGGTATTTCAAGTGTTTCATGATACACACTGGGACAAAGCACAGCACAGCACAAATAAATACCTGTGTCTGCATCATCACCTCATCATCATCAGTTGATGATGACACTAGATCATCACTGCCTATTTCTTCACAACACAACCCACAAACCAGATTACCCAGTGCTTTTCTGCTGCTATTTCCCATTTTGCTGATAAAAAAAAAAAGCAACCCAAACCAAACAAACCCCAGGTAGAATATGGCAGAGGTGAGTTACTTGTCTTATAATTTTGCCAAAATCATCTTCTAAGAAATGAAATAAGAATTCCCTTGTGCTGTATTGCAAACAGAAACAACACTATGAGAGTGCTAAATGAATGCTATATTGCAGCTGAACAAGACAATAGAAGCATTGTGACAAATGGTTTCAGAGTGCCCCACCATATATACTATTTTTCAGTTACAAATAAAAGCAGAAACATGTCTCAAGGAATGATAATATTGGTTCTGTTTGACATACATTTCACACTAGCCAGCAAACACTGTGAAAGAATGCCTGGTGGCAGATTTCACGGACAAATACAAACCAGCCCCACCCAGCAGACCACTCAGATCATTAAATTCTATTATACATTGCCTGAATATACTTGTAGATCAGATCCATTTTGTAAGCAACATTTTGATGGTTTAAATTCTAGAAAATAAATAATCTTAATCAGGATCACCAAGTATTAGCCCCAATCCCTAAAACTCTGTACTTGTCTAGTAGTCATCAACAGTCCAGTCTCTCCTGCTGGAAGTAGCAATATTTGAATATGTCAAATGTAGAGGAGGAAAATGCACTGGAGAGGGCAGTCAAGTCAATTTTTACCTGCATTTCTTTTTTGTTCTTGGAAAACAGAAAACAATTTTAAAGCACTCATATGTTTATTGGAGAAAGGGGAAAGTATCTGCAGACACAGTCTAACCAATTTTTTCTCTTATAGCCTAGAGCAAGATACACACTCCCAAACCTCCAGATCCCTAACACAATAAGGCACATGAGTTGATACACACAGAAGAACATCCCAGTTTAAGAAAATAATAATTTCTTTTTACAAGTGTTAAAATATCATACCAACAAGTGATTTTTTTTTAGGGATGGATGTCATGAAAAGCTTCTAAACAAGCATTCAGTTTTCTATGTATAAAAAATTACTAATTTTGTAAAGCTCAGTTGATAAGCTCCTGTTAGTTGTAAGGCTTTCTGGGCATTTCTTTCATCTGAGCTTCTAGAATTTCTTGGAAAAATCTTAATTAGGTCTCAAAACACTACTGTGAAGAAGGAATATTCTCTTTGCACAGAAGACAAGGTTCAGAAAGCTTATGTGATTTACCAAAGGTCACCTAAAGGCTGTAGTCCTAAATGGCTCTCAGCAGACAGCAGCAGAGCTCTTCTCTCTCACACCCTCATCCCTAATCACATCTCATCACCACCACATCCATATTTCTGCCCTTCACATAAATATCTTATTCCTTCTTTAATTTTCAGTCACAGATTGAGCTGAAGGAGTGCATGGAGATTCAGGAGTTTTTCCATGGAAAGTACACTTCCAGTTTGGGGCTGTTGTGTGAATTTCTCTTCTTTAATCTGAACTGGTTTACACAGACACAACTGTTCATTAATGCTACAACAAACTCTGGCTGATGTAATTAAATGTTGTGCCTGGAAGGCTGGAATGTCTTATAGCATCACAGGTTTCAAAATCTCATTTTCAGCCCTCCCTGCTTACTTAAACCACTACTGTAAAACTACAATGGTGAAAATCTCACCTGAAGCTGATTAAATCTTTACTGATGTAATGGAAGAATAGCAAAGAATCCATTTACATTTTTCTATGGGTATTTATCTCTCCTGCAGCTTTCAGTTCTGCAATGAAGCAGAACATCAAGTTCTGGCCTCAAGTTGTGCCATGGGAGATTCAGGTGTATGTTAGGAAAAACTTCTTCCCTGACAGAGTGGTTAGGCATTGGAACAAGCTGCCCAGGGAAGTAGTGGAGTCACCATCCCCAGAGGTGTTCCAAAGACATGTAGATGTGGCACTTGGTGACATGGTTTAGAGGGCATGGTGGTGCTGGGTCAACAGTTGGACTTTATCTTAGAGGTCTCTTACAACCTAAATGATTCCATGATTTTATATTGTCTGCCAACTTCCTCTAACTTAAGTCTACAGGTTCCACTCCTTGCTGCCAATTGTCTGCTTCAGCAAATCACACTCATAAGGATTTAAAACCTGCTTTCATTTATTTAAAATCAAGTTATTAACTCAATTTGAAAAGATGTGTGATAGCTGTCATACAAAAGTGAGAAGAGGCAGAGAGATGACAAAGTTGTAAAAGAAAAGGTCTGTCCCACAACAAAAAAACCAACCCAAGAAATAAAGGCAAACATGACCAATTCTTTTCATTTCTACCTAAAATACAATTTTCTACACAGATTTCTATTTGTGTGTCTAACAGAATATTTGATGCATACACACTGTGTGCCCACAACAAGAACCAGATCCACTCAAGACACCTCAAAAAGCTCTACTTTTCAGGGGTGATGAGCACACACAGCACATGACCTTCATGCTCAGCAACAGATTTTCAGAAGAGCAGGTTCTGGTGACAGCAAACCCGAGATGAAACCCTACTGCTCTCCTAAAAACCTGACATTTACCATGGAATGTGACTGACAGTTCAGCTTTGGGCAGTGGTGGTGGAGGCGAGAGATCAATTTCACACTGTCAGTACATATTCAATCAGTTTTAAATGTTACCTAAAACAAAGCAAATCACCAGCAATCCATGCTTATCTGAGAGGTAAAGCTACTGAAGATGGTATATGCAAGATATTACTCATTCATTAGGATGAGGTAAGTTTCATTTTCACGCAGGGAACACACCACTAAAATCCTCTTTCTTTCACATATAGTCACAGTTTAGGCTACTTACTCTCTGACAACACAAGATATCCTTTCATTCATATCAGAAATCATTCTGCTGCTTCACACTACTCATTATTTTAAAATTCTTACATTTGGAACCAACATTTACCTTTCCAACAGTAGTTGGTGACATGTAGAGACTAAAGAGTCGTCAAACAGAATGACATGTGGTTTTTAAATGTGAACAAAGTAATAAAAGCTTTTAGAGAAAAGAAAAAACAGCCTTGCAAATTGTATTTGGAAGTTATAACTGTGGGCATAGCCAGCATTACCAGGAAAAAACAAAATCAAACCCAACAATCAAAACCCAACCAAACAAATCCCAAACACACACACACACACACAAACCAAACAAAAATAACATAACACCCTCCCCCCAAAAAAAACATTGAATGGAAAAAAAACTGGAATGCAGGCCTGCAAGAAGTGTTATGTGCAGGTTGGAAGTAGCTCCCCCAGTACATAACAAAACTGAGTTAAAACATTTCTCACCTAGGTCCTATTGATGAAAACCCTACTGAGGGAAGTGAAGCTCTAATCCTAAACTAAAACATATAAAAGCATGGTCACCCCAGTACTTTCATGTACCAGTAACAAGAAAATTGAAGTCGTGACACCATCCCAACACCACACCCCACAATCCCCCTGATCCTGAGGGGGGCCACTGCCAGCCCCCCCAAATGATACCAATTCCAAGAGAGTATACTTCACTGGAAAACAGTTAGAGATGTTTCAATTTACTGCTCTGCTTGCAGATAAGCCTAATTTGAAAAAAGTCCAGTCAATGCTACTAATATATGAGTGTGTGTTTGGCCCCAAAGGGCATTGCAAGTTGAACAACAACAGAATAATCCAGTCTTACAGCCCTCAGGCATGGGAACAGTTCTCATGAGAGTGTATGGACACATAACCCAAACCAAATCAGTCAATACTTGGAAAACACACAGAACACATTAATTCCCTGAGTCCACTCACCCAGCCAGCCAGAGCCCCTTGTTTATAGCTATTCAGATGGCAAGGAAGCTGAAGATAGGCTGCCTTAATTTTATATCATGCTTTTTAATTAAATCTTTCTGGCTACTCGGAACCCAATTTTCTCTTTGTAATATGAAACTTTGTTGGATGCCTGTAAATAGAACATGGATTCATTTCCATATAAAGAGATCTAAATATACTACCCTCCAACTAGTGGAAAAAACCAGAAAGCCTCATGTTCACTAACAACCCACCTAATCACACACACATCCACAGAAACCATTAAAGCAGCTCATGTTGCTACCTGCGAGTCCCTCTGAATAACATAGAGGCAGCAGGAAATGGTATCACTGGCATCTCAGTCCAGCTCTCCATAGCTAAAGAAATACTTCATTAAAGCAAATGAAAAGAGGGAGTATCAGGCTGGAAAACAATGGCTTTTGAATTCCTGAGTTTACATCAACTGGACTGGCATTTTGGCACAGATTTTAGCAGAGGCTGAAGTCACCAGTAGTTCTGGAGCATGCCAGGGAAAGCAGCAGAATTTCCCAGTGTGCCTGCATGAAGCCCAAATGCTTGTTTCTGCAGAACAGGGTGCCAGTAGATGTAACAGCAACACCTTGAGAGGAACCTCTTTTCCTGCTGTCTAACCATGAAAGGCTCCAATGGAAAACTGAAAGAACTGACTGGTAAAATAGGTCCTGAGACAAATGAAGAGTTGGGGGGGGTTGAGGGTTTTTTATTGTTTTTACAGGGAATTTCAAGCTTAGTGGTATATTCATGGTTTCTCTTCAGTCATAATTCTTGCAATGACTGTTTTTCCTCAGAGCTTTGTAACTAGGGAATCCTGCTCTGGCAGGGGGTTGGACTAGATGCTCTTTCGAGGTCCCTTCCAACCCCTGACATTCTGTGATTCTGTAAACTAGTTCAAATTGCACATTGGGATTTGCAGATCTATCTCAATAGACAAAAGGCTTTGCCTACCCCTGGGTCCTGTTAGGTAGACAACCCAGTGGGTTGTCTGTGCTCAAGTTTCTCCTCCTGTTGCATGCAAGTTATAACAATTTCCAATACACTCACTGGAGAGACTGCAAAAAATATCATGAATTTAAGCTGTAGTGTAACAAAGCTGTAAGAATTGTGAAATTTTAAAAACTATCCATGTTCTGAACATATAAGAAAGTAAGGCATTGTTCACTCAGCATTTTGTCCAACACACATCTTTGTCAGGGAAAAAAATAATTTTTCTTGAGATATATAAAAAAATGTATATTACTCAACTGCTCATTTTGTTTAATAAAAGATGTATTGTAGTAATAAAGTGAAAACCTATGAAGAAACCATTGGCTTTAGAAGGTAAACCAGCAATAAATAATTCTATTTAACTTTCAAAACATATACAATTAAAGTTTAAGCTGAAAAGCAGAAAGTTATGCATATACTGTTTTCAGAAAATATTCTATGCAACAAAAGAGGGTAGGCAGGTTTCATTTCCAGCCACTGCCTGTGAATAGCTTGAAACCTAAATACCTATTGTGGATTTCTAGCAACTACACAACTCAACTGTTAAAATGACTACAACACCATTCAATAATTTGATTGTACCAAGAGCTGCTAGATAATGAATGGTTCTGAAAATATGGAACTCATTTAACAAGGAAGTGATAGCTTCTCAAAATCTCACCAATTATTTATGAGAGAAGTGTTAGGTTTCAAGAGCTTTTAACAAATCTAATGTCTCAACTTCTAAAGCCTGAATCATACAAGCATTAGCTTATAATTCTGATGCTAAGTCATCTTAGCAGGAATACAAGAAAGATAGTGCCTTGGTTTTGTTACCATCTAGTATCACAAGAAGAAAAAATAAATTAAAAGTTACAAAATTATTTATCAGGCAGTCAAGCAAACACCAGAAGGTCTCAGTTATGAAGTTTTTGTGTGTGGGTAATCACTACAAGCAGTTCACTTTTTCAGAACATTAATTGAACGTGTAACACTACATGGGCTCCTGGCCTGTCCTTGGGTATTCAGCAGCAGCTTTGGAGGGTGAACTATTGCCACTGTGTTAGTCCTTGCATCAATGATTTGAAACACATCTCAGTATTTTTACCCTTTAGGGACCAACACTACCGAAGCTGAAGCAGACATGGGTTGTTTCCCTTACATTTCCAGCATCTTGGGAAGTACTCTGCCAAACTCACCTTGCCTTAATTTTGCACTTGATTACTTTTAAGTTTTGCCTGACCTCCATTCTCTTCAGTGATTCAGTTTTTGGGCTGTCATCATCATACTGATACTATCACCCAAGGGTTTTTTTAATGAAAAGAAACCAAGTTGTGATCAGCAGTAGTTCCACACATTTCTGGCTGAGGGCTCTGCATCTTGAGTTTGTGTGCCTGGCATCTCAAACACTGCATGCAGCCATATGAAAGCTTTTGTCAAGTCTATCACCACAGCTGTTTGCAAATCCACCTCACTGAGACACTCTACAAAAAAATAGATGGGCATAAAATAACATGAAATGTAATAAATTACACTAAATCCCAGCTTTACTAGTCCTCAGGTTATTTCCTAACAAAGTCAAACGTAAAGGAAACTTGTCAAGTTCCTTTCCAAATTAAATCAAAACACAGATGATCCTATTTGCTTATCACATCCAGTGGAATTCTCAAAATTGGTATTATTTAGGCTTTGTAGATACACTAAACTAAAAGCTGTCAGCAAACTCAGTTACACTGGGAGTCCACTTTAACCTCTGACAGACTACTTCAGAGACAAGGGGTTTGGAAATGCTTCTAAACCAAACACCAAATCAAACAAGGATTTTGTCAATGAGTTTACAACACAGTATTTTGTTACTCAAAAATCTTCCTTCCTTCCCCTAAGATCCTTTGACAGAAAGCAGATGATTTCATTCACTATGACTTGTAAAGAAGCTCTAGGAGGGCAGCATTCCAGCTTGCCTTCCGGACTCAACATGACATCCTCATCACCCCCAGAGGAAACACACGCCAAGGTTGAAATTCCTCCTGAACACGTGCTCCCTCTTCACTTGGAAAAGGCTCACAAGCCAAAAAGCCTCAGCTGCTGTGTGATACCACATGCCAAAACAGAGAGAAAGTCTTTGCCATCATTCACCCTCAAACAGAAGAACTCTTTATATAACCAGGAGCAGCAGTTTTAAGTAGCAAAATTTCTTAAAATGACAGTTACATGAAGAGCTCTTGAACTGCCCCAAACAACTCTTCACCCATTCATGTTGTCTTCCTAGGAGTATCAGCAATACCTAGTCCCATCCCCTCCATACAGGCCAAGCTAAGGAAAAAGCATAGCACTATAACCTTCTTCTTGGTATCTACAGGCAAAGTAATGGCAACAAATAATTGTGTTCTGAAAGAAAATATATGCTTACATCTTGAGTCAGCCTGGACAGGGACAGAACTTACTACCTTCTCCCTTCTGGAGACTTACAATCCAAGCAACTGGCTGGAATGCCTTGTTTTTCCCAAGGATCATCTCATACAGTAAAGATAAAATGAGATTAAAAAGTTGCCTTGCAGAATAAGTAACAACAAATTTCAAAGCACTACAGAAACAAGGTGGATTAGAACACCACTTTATTAAAAAGGAGGTCTGTGGTTTAATTTCTCATCTGGCAATGCCTGGCTACCTATCCTTGAATGATACTTTTAGCTTTTGTGTCCTATCATCTGTAAAACAGGGGATGATGCCATCTCAGGGGACTGTTTTGAGGTTTAATTAATTGTTGCTCACAAAGGACTTCAAATTCCTCAGCTGTAAGGCACTACTTTAGGTATTAGTATCATCCATAATGTAGATAGATACCTGTAACTTATGGCCCTTAGCAGTCAATTCAAGCATACAAAGCCAGACTGTATTACATATGTAAAACCTGTGGTGCCATTGCATAGGAATATACACAACATTGTGCAAACTATTTAATCAAACCTCAGACTCTGTGCCAAAGGAACTTGTTTGACTTTCCCACACAGGTAAAGTCTCCTTATCTAAATGCTGCAGTAAAAGGAATATCCTTGTATTAAACACTGGACAAAAATTTAAGAGCTTTCAGCATTCCTCACAAAGCCCTTGCCTAAAAAAATACAGTTGATAAAGGTCTAGAAATAAAAGAGGAGGACTCAAAATTGTTTAGTCTCTAGGAGGAAGAGACTAACAGCTCTAACATAATAGGACAGTCAATTCTGTGCAGAAGGCACAGGTATTTGTATAACAGGCTCTCTTCTTTTACCTCCACAAAAAGGCTTCTGCTAATAAATGGAGAAGAGCTGGGGCTGCTCCCACAGTGCCTCTAATCAACCTTTGGGACTATGTTTTCACATGAAAATGCCACAGCTCTTACTTAATCTAATTTCACTAAACAATGTTTTATACTGAGCTACTGTAATTATGTCAGACAACCTCATCTAGATATTCCCTTTTTAGTGTAATTTATTACATTTTATGTTACTTCTATGCACATCAGTTTTTTGCAGAGTGTCTCAGTGAGGTGAGCTGGAAAACAGCTGTGAGGACAAACTTGACAAAAGCTTTCATATGGCTGCATGCAGTGTTTGAAATGCCAGGCACACAAACACAAGATGCAGAGTCCTCACCCATAAATATGTGAGACTACACCTAATCACTGACAGTATGGATGTTCAGGATATCAAGGCAATCACTAACAGGAGAGACCTTGCTCCCTTTTGAAGTAGGGCTGCAGCAGAACATGATCATCATTCAACCCAGACACCCGGGGCTCTACTACCCCTCTGCAGTGCAGACTGTTTTGCTTCCTCATTCAACTCTTCATGCAGCTTGAACATCTGAAGTATTGTTTTTCTCCACAGCTCAAAATATGGTGCCAGCAGAAGAAATCCTGCCCAGAGGCATTATAGAGTGAACTCCTCATATGATTCAGGTACTGCTCTGCTTATTTACACAGGTGAGTATGACATAGTATGGATTAGAAAATTAATATTCACTCCAAATGCTCTACAGCTTAAACTTCAGTAGAGAATGCTCTATTTAATAAATTCTCCCAGTTCTGATAGTGTTTCTGGAGTCTCAGAAAACCAAATGGGAATGTTAGACTAAGAAGAAAAAAAGCTGATCTTATTATTCAGTATTATATCTCAGGAGAAACTGAACTACATTTAGTTCAGATTTTCTATATGAGCATAGCCTGCCTCCAAGACAAAAATACAACTAAAAATGCTGCCTGTGATCAGCAGCAATTCATCTCTTTCTATGTGCATTTCTAGTTAAATGCTGCACCCTATCAATATGCAAACAACTGCTTTTCCACTCAATCTTCCACAGATCTCAGATACAATAAAGAATGGAAGATCAGTTAGTTTTAAAATGGCTTTTAAGAAATCAGTAAGAATAATCACAATTGGTAAGGATTCTTATTGACTGTCATGGGCAGTGGGATCGAGTGCACCCACAGCAAGTTTGCCTACACCAAACTGTGTGGTGCAGTCAACACAGTGGAAGGAAGGGAAAATACCCAGAGAGATCTTGACAGGCTCCAGAGGTGGGCCTGTGGGAACTTCATGAAGTTCAACAAGGCCAAGGGCAAGGTCCTGCAGCTGAGTCGGGGAACCCTAAGCACAGAGACAGGCTGGGCAACAAGTGGATTGAGAGCAGTCCTGCAGGGAAAGACTTGAGGCTCTTGGTGGATGAAAAACAGAGTAAGAGCCAGCAATGTGCACTCACAGCCCAGAACACAAATAGCATGTTGGGCTGCATCAAAAGAAGTTTGACCAGCAGGTCATGGGAGGTATTTCTCCCCCTCTGCTCTGCTCTGGTGAGAGCCCCACCTGGAGTACTGCATCCAGCTCTGGGACTCCCAACATAAGGCAGACACAGACCTGTTTGAGCAGGTCTGGAGGAGGGCTACAAAATTGGTGAGAGGGCTGGAGCACTTGCACTATGAGGACAGGGTGCCAGAGCACTGGAACAAACTGCCCAGAGAGATTGTGGAGTCTCCTTCTCTGGAGATACTCGAAACTTGTCTGGACTCATTTCTGTGTTTCCTACTCTAGGGAATCCTGCTCTGGCAGGGGGATTGGACTAGATGACCTTTCGAGGTCACTTCCAACCCCTAACATTCTGTGATATTCTCACAGTAATCATGAGGCACACTGTTGGCTTATGGTCATCCTTCCATCCACCAGGACCCCCAGATCCTTTTCCCCTTCACTGCTCTCCAACAGGTCAGTCCCAACCTATATTGGTCCATGGGGTTGGTCTTTCTCAGGTACAAAACTCAACACTTGGCCTTATTGAATTTCATTCATTTTCTCTCTGCCCAACTCTCCAGCCTAAGTCTCACTGAATGGCAGCACAACCCTCCTGTGTGTCAGCCACTCCACCCAGCTAAGTGTCATCAGCAAACTTGCTGACAGTGCACTCTGTTCCCTCAGCCAGGTCGTTGATGAATAGATTGAAAAGTACTGGTCCCAGTACCGACCCCTGAGGGACTCCACACTAGACACAGGCCTCCAACTAGACTCCATCCCATTGACCACAACTCTGACTTCTGTCCTTCAGCCAGTTCACAGTCCACCTTGCTACCCAGTCAGCCAGACCACACTTGCTCAGTTTAGTTGCAAGGATGCTGTGGGTGATGGCTTTAAGGGGCACTCAACAGCTGCTCCACTAGTACCTATGATGGCATTATCAAGGAGATGGACCAGGCTCCTCATAGTGGTGCAAGGTGGGAGGAGGAGAGACAGTAAGCCTGAATTGAAAGAAAACAGTCTTCCCTTTTCTGTTCCCAGCTCTATCGCAGCATCCTAAAATAAGAGGGATAAGGCAGGGCAAGGCCATAGGAGGGGAAGGAAGATGGGATGGAAATGAGGGAGCTGCATAGTCAGAACACAGTCTATCACTCAGAGCAGAGCAGAAGTGAGGCCCCTTCACAGTTCCTACAGCTGCCTGAGGCTGAGAAAGGCTTCAGCAGATCCACCACAACAAACTGACAGCTGCCTGGAGACTAGCAGGATGGAGTGAAAAGAAAGCTTCCTTCAGGGGCAGCAAAGTGTGTGAGAGACATAACATTTGTGCTGTCTTCCATTTACGAATGATTTCTATAATAAAAGAAGGTATTAATTTTTGAGGCTTAAAAAAATTAATTTACAAAGGTCAATAAGCAATCACAGAATGACACATTATATATAGGCCAAAGACTGATGTGTCACTGCTGAAAGTTTGGTGGTTGTTCTGTAACCTTTAGAATGACTTTCTGCTCAACAGTGAGTAATCACGACCTTTCTCATCACAAAAAAAAAGTGATAGCAAAGTCTTAATCCATTATGGAAAACATGACTGAGAGATCTCTTCCCCCTTCATTCTTACAACATTTATGCAAGCCATAGGTAATTGAATAGTTTCAGATGACATTTTGTGGTGTGAGGATACAGACCAAAGGGACGCTTTAGTGGATACTGTCTATAGGGAGCAAAGCTGTGTTATCATCTACCTGCAGTTTAGTTTTCAGTTAAGGTTTTACCTGTCTGCTTGAATTAAAAACAAGTACAGCCCTTTTCAGCTATTCTAAAATGAAAACTAATGCCTACTATTTCTCTTTGTTAATTACACAAACCACAAAGCGTTAATTTGTGTGGTAATAAAACCCTGAACAGAACTCAGCCGCATCACTTCCAAATGAGTCATTTTTCAGCACACTTGACAGGTGTGAAATCAACTACTCCAACTAAAACAATAACACAAGGGAAAAACGATTCTGTACAAACCTGACAACAGTACAGGTGGTAACTGCAAAAATGAAAGACTACAAATCAACTTAACTGCAGAGTTACCTTTACAGAGAAAATCAGAAGCTGGAACATGACTTTAGCAGAGCTGAAATCTCTTTCTCCTACCTCAAGAGCCTAAAAGCTATGTGCCTAGGTTAAGTTGTCTGTCTGGAGCTCTCTAATCAATGTAAAATGTTAGACACCTCCAGGGGACAAGTCATACTATCCCAGGATATTTGTCTGAAACAAGACAGATGAATCATTCCTCCAAAGAGGCCTTATGTCTGCTGCGACTTCAAAAGGAGCCAAAACACTTGTCTAAATATATGCCTAGCTTGAGGCAGCCAAAGCTAGGCAAGACAAATCCTACCTGCAGAGCTAGAGAACATATCTCCTAATACTATGGAATATTTACACTTCACTCTGCATGTAAAAACTGTCATTTCTGTGCCCTTTCTTCTGTACAGCCACTTAATACCTTTTCTGCTTAACTCATCCCCCATCTAACCCCTCATTGCATGCCCTCTCCTGCAAACATTTTCTCTCCCATTTCTCTCTCACTGCTCCTGCTGATTTGGGTTTTAAATTTGTGGAAATCTCAGGTTAGACTACACTACTTAAACTGAAAGCAATATTTAAAACATCTGGAAACATCCACTGCATTGTAACCTTACTTTAGGCAATGAAATAACTTCTGAATTTCCTCTGCATCAAAAAATATATAATCAAATTATTCTATCAAAAACTCACTTCATTCCTCAGCAATAAATCATGAAATCATTAGAAATACTGCTTTTTACACTACAAAATGTAAAGAGTATAGCAATATATACTTGAGAATGTTAATCATTACAAAAAGCTTAGTATTAATCACAGTTCTTTTCCAAAGACTCAGTATGAAAGTGAAGGCAGAGAAATACAGAAGGCTCAGGAGAGGGCAGGAACAGGGCTTTAAACACTTATGACTGTGCTCACCACTGGCTTGGTGTGCTGTTCTTCAATTCAACCAAAAGTACTAGATGAGAAAATACAATTTCTGAAGTCAAGTGAAAACAAAACCATCAAACAGTGCAAGGCCTTGCAACTACTTCAAAAATCACCATCTAAGTTAACTACAGAAATTAACTCACATGGAACATTTTATGACTATCAGTGATCAGAACATTGGCAGCTGTTGTTATCCAGTGAATACTAGGAAAAAGCAATTATATGAGAGCACAGTTAGAATAAATATCTTCCCTGACAAGTAAGAAAAAGGGAAGGAACAGATGCACATCTGATGACAACCAGAAATTGTACTGAAGTTATTGCCATCTGAAGGTGTAGGCTCACACTTTTGTTTTTAAGGAAGAAAAAAAGTACAGATATCAAAGAAAAGACTTTGATTATTTTAAACCAAGAAGGCCATCATTTTGTGTTACAGCCAGCTATGTGATTTGATCCTAAAATTTCTGTTAAGCAGTTTAGGTGTAAGAAGTGACCTACTTTAAAACGACAGCAGCTCAGTGTGTGCATTCATGGACTTGCAACCATGTTAGAAGTAAATAAGAGAACAGTCTCATACTCCAACCTGGCTGGTATCACAGTATTTCCTGCAGTATTCCTGCCATTAAAGATGCACAGAACAGCTAAAGTAACCTTCCTTTTCTCAGTACTGAGATTCTCAAAGAAAGTATTTCAAAAATGCCTTCTGCTGATGCTGTTGCACAGCTGCTGTCCTGACACCAAGGACTGTTTGATCAACAAAAAGCAAATTTGCCTGAGCCTTGCACAGAGCTTATTCCTCATAAGCAGACACAAAGATGCATCCCATACGTTCAGAATAGAATGACAAAGACAATTTCTGGTTTTCCTTTCTAGTTTGGGGAAGGTAGCAGAAAGTCCCAATGTTGTCAGATCTGAATTTGCAGCAGAGATTCTAGTCTACACTTTAGATTTTAGCTGATTTTACAGAGTGGGAAGATGCTACTCTAAGTGAAGAAAGAGAAAGAGATGGTTTTGTTTACCATCTTCTCCAAAAGGTGAGGTGCATGGTGTTCTCTCCCAACACCTTGGTTTTCTATACAGAAGCACAACAGCAAAAGAATGTACTTTTTCAGTTCTCAAGCTCTTCAAATCTTCTGAAAGCCACAAAAATGAGACTTACAACAGTTTTCCACACATTGAGCTTATTAAGCCTCTGATCCAGCAAAATCAAATGCAGAGAAATAAATGCAGGAAGGCAGTTATTCATATAGCCACTAATGAAAACAGTCCCACAAATAAAGCTGCATGACATTCAACACATCAAATTCTCTCCCTGTAAAATCATCAGTTGAATAAAACACATCTAAAGGCCTATTCTGAAACCACCAGTTGAATAAAATACTTTAGTTTGGCTGTTAGATTAACTCACATTTTGTCTTTTTTTTTTTTAATTTATTCCATTTTTTAAAACAGAATAGACTGCTGTGAATATTTACCAAGGGAGAATAACCCTGCTCCCAGAAGAGCTGAAAACTAAATGAAGTAACTCCACTAGTAACATAGAGATGGACTGAGAAAAATCTTTACCTGCTCTTTCCCCATAGCCTACAAATAAACAAAGCTTGGGAGCATGGCTGGGCAAACTTGAACAATGCCTTAATAAATATTCCTAAAAGATCAGTGCTGCATATGATCAGAGTTTAGCAAAAATATATAGCTGCATACATGTCATAAACCTCCAAATCTGTTCTCTTTCAAACCCTAAATTGACAGCAGATGTTCAATGTGTACATTAGTACATTTAACAAATCAAAGAGAGAGCCACTTACCAGCTTGCTACCAAAAAGGTGCTTTTTTTACTCAAGGATGAAGGGCTGATGCATCTATGAAGCAACTTGGTGCAAAGAAATCTCACTTTAGAAAGCAACCAAATAATGTTAAACTTGATCTTTTTTTGTCCAACACATATTAATCAAGCTTCAGAGACCTATAAAGTTGTATGAAATCCAGAAAATCAAAATGTTCAAAAGTAGCATTTTTCCTTCATGAATTTACTGCTATTTCTATTGAGCACTTACAGCTTCTTTATGTGCAGCTCAAGTCTCTAAATAACACAAACCAGCCACTCTTCATCCTTATAAAACACAATTTTTCCATGAATTGCCCTTGTTAAGTTCCCAAACTAAAATAAGAAAACTGTGTCTCATTGACACTGGCAAACTTCCATGATCTCCCACTCTCCATAACTTAAAATTATTAATATGGAAAGTAAAAAATGTAATAGAACAAGACTAAACTTTAGTTTTATAGCAAAAAAAATGTTGCAGGTCATGAAAAAAAAATCCTTTAAAGCTTGAATTGTATTTCACTTCTGAAAAATCAAAACAAGCTCTTCCATACAGATTGCTGTATGGTAGCACCATGAGGAAGTTGTTTTGTAGCCACTAACACCTCAGAACACCTCCCCATGTTGGCATAAGCCCCTCCCCTCCATACTTACCTTCTCTTATAGGATCATAGGATTGTCAGAGTTGGAAGGGACCTCAAAGATCATCCAGTTCCAACCCCCCTGCCTGGCAGGGACACCATCCACTAGATCAGGTTGCCCAGGGCCCCATCAAGCCTTGTCTTACAAGCTTCCAGGGATGAGGCTTCCACAACCTCTCTGGGCAACATGTTCCACTGCCTAACTACCCTCATAGTGAAGAACTTCTTCCTAATAACCAGCCTAAATCTACCCTCCTCTTCTTTAATAGCTTTAAGCTATGCTTACAAATCAGAAGAATGAAGGAAGTGCTTCAGGCACATGAGTGTATCTGACATTGTCATAAGGTGACAAGATTTGTCTGAGCTAACTGCTTTGCAGGTAGAAGCTTTAGGTTGGGACCAGGAGACATAAAGCCATGCAGAATACAGAGCATCACTGGCTTCCTGCACTGGCTTCAAACATCTGCCCAAGCAACCTTCCAGCATCTATGGAAACTCACCTTTATAAACACAATTTTTCATATTACCCCCAGATGGCACTCCTCCATCCTGGCCCTTTCCTTCCAATTTGCCAGCCAAACCAAAACACATCTTAGACAAACCTGGCTCAATTCAGTTGCTCTCTCACTTTCAAAGCCTAATAGGACAGGAAGGGAAAGCATAGGGAGAAACAAAAGCAGCAAACTCAAAGTAGGACATACACAAAAAAATGGACCACACTTAGATAACAGGACAGCATGTTTCTAATAGCCATTTTCACTAACCTCACACCTACAACAATTCAAGCCTTTCACTTCCAACCAAATGGCTATTTCAGTAAGTAAAAGAGTAATTTTCTTAAATTTAGACACAGCATAAATGTTGTTTTCGTTACCACTTTAATGAAGCTGTGAGTGACATGAGCAAAAAATAAGAAAGAAGAAAATTCCCATTCTGTAAACAAGTACATTAACAAAACAAAGCCAAGAAACTTCATTTTACTCTGCTCTCCCTATTCCCCCCAACTTCTTTCATTTTACTAATTCCATTTTCCAATTTGTTTAAAAAGCATGCTTCTCTCTCCTAGGACTGAGTAACCTTTAAATGGATCTCCAGCACAAGTGAAACTGGAACATGCCTGACTAACTAGTCAAGAGAAAAAGTGAAACTATCATTTACAGAGCACTGTCTAATGCACAAAGTAAACAAAGTGGGGAAAGAATGAATAAACCTCACTATTTATTTTGTGGTCACCTTCTGATAATATAAAAGGAGAGCTGAAATATACCAGTTGGAAGGTGACTTACAACTGGATGAATATTACTGAAGAGATAGAAAATATTTCAACAGTTAGGTCTGAAACATTATTGGCTTTCCAGGCTCTGTGGTTTCCCAGAAGATAAAAAAAATCCTCACCAGGTCTCATCACACTTTGGCCAAATTAGCCAGTGAGACTACAAATGGAAACCACACAATGTTCTGACCAGGCCACTTTTCCTGTGAAAATTCCTGAAAGATCCAAATGTTTTATGGTAACAAGTCAATGTCAGGAAGTTTTCCCCTAAGCACACTTTTCAATTGCCTAACAACTTCCCATTGAAGCAAATGTGCTCAGTGTCCACCAGCATCCACAAAGTGCTTCCACCAGCCTCATTCAGGCTGGGACAGGCAGATATTCCAGGTCCCAGAGGGCCTGGGTTTAGAAGAAGCCACAGCTGAGAGCTCCCCTTAGCACCTAAGCATTCATAGAGAACTGGATCTTGAAACTACCAAAAATAAACATTAGAATAGATTTCATTACATTTTCCTCAGACTACTTTTGTTCTAAAATGGAACAATTACTTCTCTGTCTGTTTGGGGTTTTTTTGGGGGGGTGGGTAGTTATACCACCTGCAAAGACTGAGGTTTCATGTATTCTAGAAGGATGCCTCTACATAAGCATGCATATAACTATATAAAACCCACCCCCATCTACAATACATATATTTCTTAGTATCTCTTTACAAATAGGGCAGGGAGGTCTATATTTCTATTTTATAAACATTTTGAATATCTGCAATCCCAAGCACACACAGCTCCTTGGGCCATTTTGGGGTAAGGGACCCCTCCCAATCCTCTTGCTACTCCAACATACAGCTTGCATTTTGGTTTTATTAACTAATTGGCTCATTTGCTGTCAAATCTCAACTAACCATCTAAAGTTCCACAAGATGATCAATATTTTTCTACTTACACATCCCAAGTTGTGCTACACATGCAACACACAAGCATACACAAGGGAAGCAGGGAGGAACAGCCAACTGAATTTTTAAATGGTCATGGACTGGTTCCTTTAGTATCTGTCAAAGTGCTTTTAGAATAGTCAGTTCCAGGTTTAGTTTTGTCTTCTTAATGGAACAATAAAATCTTGCCCTTGCACTTACAAGCTTTTTAAAAACACAGTCCCTCACTGATCCAGGTATTTTACACAGCTGCCATCCTCCCTTGTCTCTACAGCACCGCTCTGCCAAACTCTTTCATCTCTTCCCTGCCTTCCCTCACAAGTGCCTTCTCTCTGCTTTTGTTACTGCTCCTGACTCCCATGTTGCCATTTCCAAGTGACCTTTCAGCTCTTACTTGTATTTTCTTCAAAAGGGAGCCTGGCAGCATTAGATGCCTGCAGGCTAATGGGAATGGGACAGAGATCGACTGATTGTTTTGTATTCAAGTTATTCATGTCTCAGTTGTTCAGTCCAAGAAGTGCATGGGAGGCTCTGTTTTGGTGTGAAAGAAACTTATGTCACAACCTATGGAAATTTTGATCACTTCACCTTCACTGGCTGGAATACTACTGTAGGGGAAAATCTCTTCTGTAGAAAAATTACTTTTCATGATAGTAATGCCATTTACCTCAGGATAAAGAGCGAAGCACAAACTGTGCATTATACTGCAAAACTAAATATTGCTCTTTCCAGCCAGAGAAAACTTCTTGCCTTAAGTGACTGCAGCCTCTGGACTAGGAGCTGACTGATAGCCTCAGTGTGACCATTGCCCTTCCTGCAGTTGAGAGACTGTAAGCACTAGAGCATCACACAGGAGTCTCACTGTGCATCTTGTCACTAAAAGTGTGATATGCAACAGCAAAATCTAGGGATTTAACACTCACAAATACAATTTAAGCTCTCATCATTTTATCTACATAATTCTTCAATAATAAATAGTGTAAAAATGCTTTCCTGGGGAAGTCAGTATCTTCAGTGACCATGCAAATATTTACAAATAGAGGCAAGCATAGTTTCACTCTCTCCTACATTGTACTAAAATATCCAAGGACAATGGCACATCCCCAAGAAAGAAAAAGTCCATCTGACACTTGGTGTCTAGATTAAAACTGCCCTAAAATGTCTTGTATTAACACAATTAAAGTCATCCAACAGCCCCACTCAATGTTAGGGTTTTGGCATATTACAGCTCTCATTCTACAGCAAATCAAATGCAAACTGCTTCTTTTCCCTGAAGATGTCTTGCTCAAGAGGTAATTTTATTCTGCAGTCTGTAAGTGCCCTAGAATTGATATGTATATGTTAATGGAACAGTATATAAAAGTCACCTCAAAGGCAATTGGTTTTAAATCTTAAAGCCCTACAGATGGGATGTAGGGTGACAAGTTAATTTAAAATTAGATTCCTAGATATAGTGCACAACTGATAATTGAGAGAAGTGGGAGGAGGGAGAAGAAGGTTACTGCTCTATATTTGAAAAGGTGAATCCCTCCTTCATTAGAGGAGGAGGAAATCCAGAATCTCCACTGCAGTGGAGATCAAGCTGCCAACTCCAAGGATTTCCAAACAGCTGCAGGGCTTGGAGATAGATTTGCTTATGCCTTTTCATTATGGGTGAAATACACCCAGACTTAGGGAGGCTGTAGGGCAGCTGTTGTGGGGGTAGGTAAGGACCACTGCAGACTAAGTCTCGAACAGGCCAGCTCACACTCTTCCAATGTCTTCTCCTTCTTCCTTGGAGAGGCAGCAGCAGAAATCCAGAGGCACTGCCCAAATCACTCTGTGAGAATGGTCCTTCTGTGCCTTTCCACAGGACACAGGCACTGCACCAAGTCTGATGTCCAGTTCCTTGTCAGTCTTGGCTCTAAGACTGAATTTCCCCCCCCAGAGCTCTTGCAGAAACTTCAGTCCCTTCCCAGTGTTGCACACCAGGATCACCTACTACAAAAGCTGGGGGTGAAAAGACAAGGTGCTGGGTAACAAGCAACCTGTGGATCATTTCCCCACTGCACTCAAGGAATACAAATATTTTGCCTTTCCCCCTTCTACAAGTCCAGAGGGTTTAGCAATGAGAGTAGCACAGCACTGCTGCAGACTACATTTCTACCTATGGTAATTA
Organism: Galbula dea; assembly: GCA_013399015.1. NCBI lineage: Eukaryota > Metazoa > Chordata > Aves > Piciformes > Galbulidae > Galbula > Galbula dea. Next base: position 4,371,436 of record VWZX01008356.1, on the reverse strand, counting down.
TCATTTGTGGAATGCCTCTACTGTGAGAGATAAAATATAACACCAAAGAGAAACAGGAAATATTTAGCTTTAAGTTGTCAGCCAAGCATGCCTCTTATAGGAGGAACAGACAGAAGCAGAGACAATGAGCAGAAAATACAGTCAAAGTAGATTTCTATGTTAATAATGGTTCTAATTGCTGACATTCAATTATTCATACACAGCTACATGTTTCTATTGTGCCAGAAGCACTGCAGGGGCTTTGAAGCTAAGAGTTGCCATCCTGCACTTAGAAGTACTTTGTCCTAAATATCACTCAGACAAATACTTGCCTATGAAATATCTAGAAACATATATAGCAATGTGAGCATCAGGCATGATAGGAAATAAGCTGAACTCTGCAAGTTAAAGTAACATGCCCAAGTGGGCCCCATTGTAGCTTCTGAGGTTCCAGCATTTTTCCCCTTGTAATTCATAGGAACCTCAAATCCATTTTCACAACTGACATTAGAACTGCAATTGCAGGTGAGAACATGCACACAGTCACACACAACCACCAAGGAAGTAAATTTGCAAGCTGGACAAAACATCACTGGAGATGTTTCATAACTAAAGGAGAGGCAGCAGTTTAATTCAATTCTAAAAATAACCAACTAACTTTAAAAATAGAATCAAAACTATACATGGAGCTCACAGAAAACAAAGAGAGCTCTGAATCAACTCAGTTGAAATAAAATCTAAATCAAATCTTTGATTCTCCCTTCTTCCACTTTCAGAAGAGACTCAACCTAAAACAACAGGGATGTAAAAATGTTCTAGTTTGGCAAAATCAAAAAGTCACATTCCATGAAAGATCTATTATTAGCTTTGTCACTGTTCTATTTGTCTTCAATGTCTTTTCTAATAAAATCTGGAAGAATGAAGGGCAATACAATTATGTGTTGGTCTAGTGGTTAGGATTCAGTGCTCTCACTGCTAGGGCCCAGGTTTGATTCCCAGACAGGGAAGAATCCTGCTGTGGCAGGGGGGTTGGACTAGATAATCTTTCAAGGTCCCTTCCAAATCCTAACATTCTGTGATTCTGTGATTTTTAAATCTGTGTAAAGAGTGAGAAGACTGTCCCTGGTTTTTGTTTAGTGCAGAATTTAACACCATATCAATATTTCATTATTTAGGGAGTGGGCTGTGTTTATGTTGCCCTTACCTTCCACTGACAATTTTCCACACACAGCAAACAGGAAATAATTGACAGGACACAGTGGATTTTTATAATATCAGACAAATTCACTTTTCCTTCTAAACTAAATCTGTACAACAAACCTTATGGCTGGCCTCCAAGAGGCTTTTGTCTTCTCCTGCACTACAAGGGGGTACTTTCAGTAAAGCCAAATTAAGCTTTTTACTATGGCTCCTTCTGCCAGCTAAACTCACAGTACATTTTTCTTACATATTAGCCAAAGACTATTTGGAATAATTTTTCATCTTTTTCTCTTTAATTACTAAACACCCTTCAGCCTCACAGTACCTGAGGAGCCTCTGTGAAAAGAGCACATCCTGTTCTTTGCTGCTGCTGAAAAAAGAGGAAACTGAGGAAAGGAGAAACAGCTGACACTCTCCACCAGGTGTTTGCATCTGTCAGCAAAGAGAAAGGAAGGGCAAAGGAGATGGTAAGAGCATCACAGAAATCCCCAGGGCCCTTATCCAGAGGAAAGCACACGTGCACATCTGTGACACTGTGGACTTGAGAAAGAGAGATCATCAGTCACAAGCACAGAGCAGATCCCAGGGCACACCTGGGGACCAAACAGACCTGCAGATTTTTAAGACAATTCCTGCCTCCTGCTAAATCACTTGGTCTTCTCTTCCAGTGATGTGGAAGACTGAAGTATCACACACTGCCCTCTACCCTCAGCACCCATCTCAGGCTCACTGTAGCCTTTTCACTCAAGCTGCCCATGCCACCAGTCTTACTTTCCCCCCCAAAAATATTCTTTATTACTACCTTTCCAAAAAGGGTTCTTTTGTCCAAGAGGGTATCACTGTTACTCTTCTCAAATACCTTCAGTTACAATTTCCACATACTTTTGCTTTTAAGTATTCAGCACAATGCCCTGCAGTTCCCCAAATTCTCCTTAACTGTTGCCTCCAAAAGCCTGCAGAAGTTGTGCACAGACAAAAGGGAACAAATATGTACTACATGTATAGTGTTTTTTTCATACAACAGCTTTCCTCATATGATACACATACAGTATCTTTGCAGACCAGCAATTACTACTTCTGTCAATGAGGATGCTCAGGTTTCATTTTCAGCCTTTACCTGTCATATAAGTATATATGGTTTTACCTGCAAGACAGAAACTGGACTTGAGATTACTCACTTAGACTAAAAAGGCTCTCAAATTTAGGTTTGATATATCCAGGTTTGAGTTCTGTTTTAAAAGAGATTAATCATTAACACACAAAAAGAATTAAACCAATGATAGTTCCCTCCACTGTTTGTACAAAATGAACATGCTCCTGTTAAGACTCTATATTAAAACCATTTGTATGTTTAATATCAGCATGAAAGTAAAACTCAAGAGTCACAAGATGCACAGGTTTCCCTTTTTACACCACTTAGCTGGCAAACAAACCCTGTTTCACTGCTACTTTTCTGGGTGTGATACATGAGTTTTTTATGTCTTCAGAGACAAAGCCAGAATCAAACACATGAGATTCTTTGGACTTTTAAAGGAATTCTGTGTTTTTTCTGTCCCTTAATTTAGCTCTGAACAGTGACTATTGTAGTCTAACACATCTACTCCATCAATTCCAACAAATGTTTACCTACATGCTGCTTTACCCTGTTATTCAGCAATTCCACAACAATGCTTGAATTCCCTGAACCCCTGGGAGCTCTTTTTAATATTTCCCATCATTCTGCAGACAGAATGCAAATTCATACACTTGAAATACACCATGAGAAGGTACTGTGCTCAGAAAGGGCTGAACAACCATTTCTGTAGCAGCAGTGGACTGCATGTGGCCAGTAAAAATGAGAGATGAATCAGTTCGTGATGAAAAGGACATTATCCATGACAAGGCCAAGAGTTAGTTACAGGAGCACTAGCCTAATGGTAACCTACAATTAGCTTTTAATTAGATTTTTGCAGTCAGTATGTCTAAGACAGACACAGCTGGTAAAAATCTTGGCATCCTGAAGTAGGGGAGCAATATTCCCATTCATGGTAAGAAGATCAGGATTTTCATCTGTTGCCACAGTATCAAATAAATGTAGATAATACAGTATTTGCTTCTTCACCCTGAATATGGTCTTGGTAAGAGCACAACAGGGGGATGAAGTGGCCACATCATTTGCTTAGTTTGACAGAGTGTAGAAACTTCTAAATTACTTAGCTTTTGTATTATAACTCACTAGAGAAGCCAGAGGGAAATAACTTTTCTTTGACCTTCTTCACACTCATGGAGAACAACAAAATCTCATTTTCTACAAGCCTCCACCTAACAGAAGTGCCTGATACACCTTCCTCAGTTTTTAGTGGCTATGCTACAGGGCAGGTCCAGGGCTCTGTTAGACAAAAGACAACAGTAAATACTTCTTATCATTCAAACCACATGGAGAAAATAACAGCAAGACTAGCTGCAACCATACTAAATTCAGAATAAGATCCTGAGCTATATTTCTTCATATCTTCTAAGACATGGAAATATGAATTTGGCATGTTAAATCCACACAAACCCTTGTCTCATTCTTCTTCTGTCAACAGCTGTGTTCTACCATTTTTTCTTTTCATATTAGCTTGCTGATCAATAAATAAAACTGTTACTTTTTGAAACTGCTCAGTGCAATGATAGTAAGAACATCAGCTCTTGCCTGCCTAGAAAATTAACTGACTGTTTCATGAAGAAGAATCATCACTGATAGACACAGCATCACACCACAAATACAATTCTGATGGTCTGTTCTCCTAGCTTTCTTTTAATCTTAATGCAACTGGGATGAAAACAGGAAAGCTGAGACAAGACTACTTCAAACAGGACAGCTCCTGCAACAAGAAATAGCAGGAATGCAGAAGCATGTCATGGTACCAGCAGAGATCCTACTTTTACTGTGCTGACTGTTCTGCTGACAGAGGGAGGGACATGGTCTTTTATAAGTTCTTAAGTGGTGCAAAAATCTCCTAAGAAAGCAATATAGCAATTTAAAATCAGTCATTGAACAAGAGTGTGTCACAGATCAATGACATCTCCACTGGACCTGTCAGCTGATAGATTTACAGGGGACTACAAGATGAGAGTAAAAGCACATCAGTCCAAGAGACAAAGATGCTTAGAGAGACATGAACATGAGATAAGTTAGCACCAAAATAATTACTTTTAAAACAACAACCAAAACACTGATGCTATCAAAAGCTGTGCAGGCTCCAGAGTCTGCTGTAGAAGCCTGCAGGACTTTGTGAATAGACCCCAGCAGATCAACACTTTTCCCAACCAACTCAAATAAATTGTAGTGAAACATGAGAAAGAAGGGTCCAAACCCAAACAACAACAAAACCATCAGAAAAAAAAAGCCAAACCCAAAACCTGTATTTTTTTTTCTCTCTGAAAGTCCATTAATGCAACTAGAAAAATGGATGCCACTAATTTTAGCAGGCTCATTAACAAACTTCTGGATAACAAACCTTCTCTATATTTTATATCAGGGGAGATTCAACCAAAACAAAACATAATAGTAATGCCTGTGAAGAATCCTAGCTAGGAATCAGCCAGGGATTAGAAAAATTAAAAGACTGTTCAGGCTCTGTCCCTTAAATTTGATTTGATTCCAATAACACTCTTGCAGTTTTTCTGTCAACTGTGAGAAGGATTTGGCCTTAAATTACAATAGTCTGATAGCTAAATTGACAGAACTAGCAATAGCCTGAAAATACAGAGCCTCAGAGAGAAAAGAGCTCATGAAAAAATAAACCTTGTGGGATTATCAATTAAGATATTTTAGCTTCCAAACTTAAAATAAATGGAAAATATGCCATATGAACCTCTGTAGATATTCAATCATTTTATTTTTATTATATTGAGACCCATAATTGTACCTGGAAGGAAGGAAAAACTGGATCACTTTGTCCCCATTGGTCTAAAAGCACAAGTAGCATCAAGAGACATACCTGATTCACTGGCAGATTGAGCAGCAATGAGACCTGCATTAGCAAGCTCCACATCAAAAAAAATAATTAGGACAGTCAGAAAAATTTCAGAGGGTTTAATTGTTCACAGAGCTGTGAAGTAAAGGAGTGCCACATCTAGACAATTGTAAATACTGCCCTGTAGTTCATTACTTACACTATATAAACCTACTTTTTGGACCCCAACTTCATCTTGTGCTGTGTGATATATATTCAAAACTTAGGATTCAGTTTTGGACTAAACAAACCAGTTTGTAGGTAGGCTACAGAAAAAAAAGAATCCTTTATTGAACAATATGTGTATACATTTTACCAGATAAGTTTGACAAATTTGCCTTTATCCCTTCCACACAGGATTAATGGGTATTTGCACAGAAACAATTTTATAGTTAAAAAAAGGACTGTCTTGATTGGAGTTAATAATGTCCCCTCAAACAAATAAAAGGTTTACACTGAAGAAGAGTAGAGTAATTTGCCTATGGAGAGAACTTTAAGTACAAAAAGCAAGCAGAGACCAATGGTCTCTGCACTTAGTATTAAGCCTGTATCACAACTGACCAAGAAAAAAAATAAAGAAATGCCAAAACAGAAAAATATTTACAGGAGAACACAAGATTCAAGTTTAAGCCTACTAACAGCTTGCTCCCATCCTGCTCTTTATTTATAAATGTGGTCAACTGCACCAGAAAGCAGTTAATACAGAAATGTTTGCAGGAGAAAGGCCTTGCTAGTGCTGTGTCTGAAAAATTGTTATAAGGCAATGTTCTTGTAACAGACATTTTCTGAAGGTAGTCTAGTTATAACCCTAATGGCTGCATGAAGCAAAACAATACCTTCAGTAAAGCAGAAGCCAGCTCATAAAATCAGTGTATGCAAATCTCTAACTACCCTCTATTTCAATTACCATACATGTCAAGATTCCTCATTTGCAGCTTATCTACAAAGACTAATAAATCATCTGCATCTCTGCTGAAGTAAAGCTTACAGAAGACACTGGAAAAACCTCCAGATTATTTAAAACTACAACATGCATAATTAAAAATGTTTCAACACTTAGCAACATGAGATGAGAAAATGTGGGCAATTTATTTCACTGCCTCTTCTACCTGTTCAGAGTGTGTTACAGCACATGCATCCCTGACAGAGCCAGACCTCTAAGTAGAACCCACACAGTGGAGCAAACATTTTGTTTACCAGACACATTTATAATTCAATTTGGAGACATTTGCAAATGTTAGCTTTCAGACTGCCCTCTTAATGGGTTCTTTAACAACTCAGTAGATGCACAGTAACTGTGGGTATATTAGGATAATCAGCCTCAAGAGTAAATTATTCCATCTAGCCTTTTGCTAATGGTTTAACCTCAAAATTGCAAAAAGAGACATTTCAAGCAACACAGACCTTCTGGTTCAAAGGAAATCTGTCTGGTGAACATGTTACATAAGGGAGAAAATCCAGTAGCAAGTAATTATATCCTGAAGATGTGTTCTGATGTTTGGAAAACTTCTGGCTGGATTAGTTACTCAGATCTTTGGAGTGCAGTGCAGATGTGCAATATCCCTCAAAGGATACAAGGGAAATGTTATTTGACAAGTAAAAAAGCAAAATTAAAATGTGAATTGCTTTAAAATTCTAGAGGTTTGGGGGTTTAATTACTTTAATAATTTTTAACAGGTTATTATTTTAAATTACTTCAACACAATTCAGTTTAGCAAAAGGATCAAAGTCTAGTAGATTATACTGTCCAATTCCAATTAAGATAGAGACATTTCCTACTGTCAAAACACAGTGTCTTTTGCAATCCTGTGCTCCTTCAGAAAAAAATAAAATAGATACTGGCTTCACAGTGAAGCAAGTGGAACAAAATGCTTTTAAAAAGAATCTTAGGGAAAAAAATAAGCAAACAAACAAGAAAATGCTCACAAGAAAAGCAAAACCTAAACCCAACAACACACACAAACAAACCACATAAAAACCCAGACCATCACAAGAAAAAACCACACCAAAAAACACAGGAAAACCACCACCCAACATTTCAAGATCCTCAAGTCACCCAGAGAATTCAGGTACCAACTTGAAAAGCTGGAGAGAAGTGCTATTTCTTTTTTCACCTTTCTGTAAAGTGTCAAAATGTAATATTAAGTCCTAAGAAAATCTAAAGAGGACTACCAAGCTATTAAGCCTTCCAGTGGATCATTTGTGGTATGAGTTATTAGCATAATTGGGGGCACACTTTATTCTGACCTTTGCAAAACTTTCATTTCCCAAATGTGATAGATACAAAGTGCTTTTATAATACCAATAATGATTATTTCCTAGGGGAAACTGCCAATTATAAGTTGGTGAAAAATGCTGTTCTGGAGGTACATTGAGAAAATGAACACACCTACCAACAGTCAGACTAATTAAAGCCATTCTTCAAATATTAATAAAGCTTTTCACTTCCATGAAATATAACCTCCACATTTTAGATCAACTGCATCCTTGTCAGGTCATTCATTCAACAATAATAAATGTTTGATTAGGGTTTAAATACAGCATTTATGCTGAATACTCAACCTTTCCCTGGCAGTAAACCAACATATGTGGGAAGCTGTTTTAACATTTAACCACTTGACTCAAAGTCATATTGTTTATAGCAAGTCACACCAAGTGCTGGCAAAACCACTCAGCTACAGAAAGAAACCCCTCCTCTTCAGGACAAAATTCTTAAGGATAAAGAAAAAGGCAGAGCAAAGATCCCACGTCAGCATAAGCAACAAACTGTCAAATAGCATGTGTTTTGGTTTTATAATATTAACTCCATCCATTCTGCTGAGGTCACAAGTACAACAGGTAGCAGATTCAATAGCATCGTTTCCTGCTCTTGTCACCTACTGTCTTGTATAAGCTGCTCCCAAAGTTCAGTAGCTAATATGGACCACCATGGAAAAAAGGGACAGAGAGGATACAGCCTGCCAAAATTCCTGAACACACTAACTTCAGAGAGGACAAAACAACCACCTTCCCACTAGCACACCCCCAACAACTCAGTGTGCTCAGCTCTACACCTGTGTGTTAGGCTTGCCAGAGTAGGAGAGCGTTTTACTCCTGCGTTTCTCCACCAGCCTCAGGCAACTTATGTGCAAATCACCTTTTACAGCAGTGAAACCACAGCACACAAACAGGGAAGCCTTCCAGAAAATGCAGTCCAAGAGGACATTGCAAATTCAATCTCTTCACAGGTGGCTTTTTAAAGCTCTCCCTCGATTCCACTGGATGAACAGATAGAGTCGTTAGGCTGCAGAATCATGCTAGGCAGTAAAAGAAACTTCACTGAGGAATACCCAGGACACAACCATGTGCTCCCACATCACAGAGGAGGCTACAGCTCTTACTGGTTAGCCACTGGGTACAGTGTTGATTCAGCTACATTACCTCACAGTTAAGACATCTGCTGTAATGTCTTTGCTTTGGTCACCGTGATTTTGGAAGTAAGTTTACTCACTGTAAAACAAGTATAAATGGTCAAAGTCTTCCAAATGCACAAACATCTGAGGAAAGGACTCTGCAGATCTTGAAAAAGCAGTCTATATATCAGCACAACCACTATTTATGTCTACAGCAACTCCAGAGATGTGCTCCCAACTGCTAACCCAGACTACAGAAGATCTTGTAATGGTCTTGTTTACAATCCAAATTTTCAGTCTGGTACAGATCAAACAGCAAAGAAACAGTTATGAAATCTAAGTAGATTTGCTCACTGCTTTTCACTGTAATGTTTAATAAGTCTTATTAATTTTGAAAAGAAGAAACAACAGTTAAAATCATAAACAAGTGAAAAGTGGAATGTGTGTTGTTGAGCAATCAACAACATTCCATGTGTCTCTGTCTTTCCCTGCTGTTTTATAGAAAATAACTAGACAGTAGTCTCATCACTCCATATACTGTAACTTTCAAAACTTGACAAAGCAACTCTTACACATTGTGTTTCAGATCCAATAACTCAGTATGTGCTTCAGAAGTCTGGCAGCAGTTCTTTTGGGAGTTACTTCCTACTTTTCTGGCTTATGCAACCTGTCGAGTTTGGAAAATTTACACTTAGTAGATTAAGAGGATGTACACAGAGAAAGAGGAAGTCATAATAACCACAATAATTACAAATGAAGTTTTGAATGAAAAATTAGATTTGCCACAGATATTTCCATTGCCTGCAAGAAATCATTCTGATGCACAACAGCACATGCCATCTTCTCAGATTCCAGTTTTCACAGGTACTGTGATCAAAAAGGATTTGCTTAAGGAAACAGCTGCCAGTAGGGCAGATTCCATAACAGTCTTACACATACCCTCCCTGTTCTCAAATGCAATAAACATTATGAGAACAACAAAATTACAACAGAGGTGTACACTAGTGAACACTAGAACAAAAGCATGTTCTGAGAAAGGCATAGAATGATGTGGAGTTTTGCCTTTGATTAGAATCTGTTTTCTTAAACACTCAACCAAGCATTGCTCCTCTAAACCAGACCACAAATGTAATGAGAGAAAACATCCCTCTGAAATTTTCCATAGTTTTGGGGTTTAGAGAAGTTGAAAATACTGGAAGGAAAAAGGAAAAAAAATATAATGCATTTTCTGGCAGTAATTCAGTAAGCTTTTTGGCTTCATCAGAAAGTGTAAGATCTAAAGATGAGTGCTGCATTTGTGTGGCATAAGAAGATACACCAGTTTAAAAGAAAGTAGGCAAATAATCTTGCTGTATCAATAGCAGGGCTTAGCAGATAGTTTCAACAAGAGAGTCAGAAACATTTTGACCCAGCTCAGCTGTGCACATCCTCTTGCTTTCTTCTCCATGACATATGTATTTCCTATATCTGACAGCTTTACTGCTGTATTTCCCACTTTTTCTATCTTGCTTCATTTACTCTGCAGCTCTCCCCATACCTTCCAGATTGTTTTTGTTAATCTTTTAATTTCCTTTTCCCTCTTTTTCGTATGCTCAGCCTCAGGTGAAGTCAGTGGGGAAAATGCCACTGACCTGTGTGCAAGGGAATCCCTTGGGAAAATGGGAATGTCATTCACAATCTCTGCCTCTGCCAACACTGCCCTTCAGCTTCTGCACTGGATCATGCCATTTGAGTTTAGGATGAGAAACTGCAAAGGGAATAGTTTCCTCCACTGCTTGCTACTTTACTCTCTTCATTTCCAGGCATGTACATCTGCTAGTTAGGCCAGACTTGTGCTCTGCTTTCCTCATGGAGCCAATTTAACTCATTACTAAGGAAGAAAGTGACCCCCCCAAAAAACACCCAAACCAAGCCAACCAACCAAATAGGAAAAAAAAAACTCAACACAAAAGGAAGGGTAAAGAGGAGAGGGGAATCCACAAAGAACTCAGTACATGTCTTAGTGAGCTGAGCCTGCACAGAACAAAATGGTTTGCACATACTCCACTTTCTTCAGGTTTTATTGAGGCCTAAAATGTAAGCAGTCATTCTGTGTCTCATTTTCTGACCTGTTCTTCCCACATTGTCCACCTCAGCATACAAGACCAGGTCTTCACACATTTTCAAAGAGCAAGGTTCTAACTTTGGGCACTGGTGAAATATAAATTCTGAATATAACAACAGCATAGCTTAATTCCTTATAAAACATTCCCATACCTTTTAAAAAAACAGCAAATAGTCTTTCTTTCCTTGGGAGGGGCTGATAAATCTTAAGGGCAAAGTTTTACAAGGCAGTCACTTAAATAAATACCCAGACAAAAGGAAACAACCTTTCTCGGCCCAAGACAACTCATATCATAAACAACCAAAATACACAGGAGCCAAGATTTGCTTCCTTCATTTTTCTGCATTAGAATGTCTGAAGAGTCAGGCATGGTTTAAGACAGACCTACCATGGAGCAATTTGAGGTAGCAGGCTTGTAAACTTCAAGAGTCCTCTCCAGAAGGCCACTAGTCACTTATTCTTTCCCAACTAACAGCTGCATTTTCAGCCCAAATGAAAACTGATTTAGATCAGGTTGTTCACAGCCCTGTCCAACCTGACCTGGAACGTTTCCAGGGATGGGGAATCTACTACCTCTCTGGGCAACCTATGCCAGTGTTTCACCACTGTGATTGTAAACAATTTCTTCCTCACATCTAGGCTAAATTTCCCCTCTTTTAGTTCAAAACCATTACCCCTTGTCCTATTGCAATAGGAACTGCTCAAAAAGTCTGTCTCCATCTTTCTTTTAAGTTTCCCTTAAGCATAGAAAAGATCAATAAGATCTCCCTGGAGCCTTCCCTTCTCCAGGTTAAAAATAACCTTTTAGAATTTTATTTGGCAGGTTTATTCAGCCAGATCAGTTACCTGATTCACTAGTTACTTTCACAGGCTTTTGGTGTGAACAAGCATCTGGGGACAAGAAATGAGACGCTGAGAATGAGACTGGGGACTAGTTTCCTTATCAGAAGTGTCAGTTTAAATGTACATGAAACTACAGGGAACCTGACAACTGAGACAGTAACTACTGCCATAAATTATCTGTATGTTTTTTGTTATCACTTGCTTTTTAGCTCCCAGAGCTCTGTCTCCTCTCTGAACCACAAAACTTTCTCAACCTGTGATTTTTACCAGTACATACTTTCTGCTCCTTCCAGCCTCACCTTTCTCACCAAAAGGTCTACCCATCACTGGATTTTGCTGTAATTAAACAGAACAGTCTTTCAAAGGAAAGCACAAAGGCTACATGGTCACAAACAACAGGGAATGTTTGGAAAAGAATGCTTCATCTGGACACAGTAAGCTTCATTTATTTTTCTTTTGCGTCTCTATTTTTGTTTTATACTGCTGAATCCAAGTTTTAATGACAGAAGATATTTTAAGCATTCCTGGACTAGAAATGTGTTAAGAATAAGAGAACTACTTGTAAAGGAAATATTGTTCACCTGAATAGGCTGCCCAGGGAGGTGGTGGAGTCACCATCCCTGGAGGTTTTTAAGAAGAGGATAGATGTGGTTCTTCAGGGGATGATTTAGGGATAAGAGTAGTGCAGGGTTATGATTCTGTGATTCTGTGTGATTCTGTGGTGTATAATGCACCTAAGTAAGTTATGATTACAAACAGCAGATAAATTTTCAGATTACTTTTTGTAATCACAAAGGGAAGGCAAAATTTCAGCAGTGGTTCCATTGGCTACTTCTCTCTCCAACTTAATTTCTTTCAGAGTATAGAAGGGGTTCAAAGTTCCTGTAGCTCCTACCAGCATTAAAGGGAGCATGATTATAGATATTGATGCCCTACAATAAAGGCAACATCTTCCATTAGCACACCCCTGTCCATCCACCCCTATGTAAACAGAATAAACCTGTAAGGACACACTGGCTGACCTCATCTCCTGAAGAAACATTGTGTAGAATCACTGTAATAAACCAGACAATAATGCATGATGGTCTCACTCAATCTTCAATAATAGGTGTTAGTATGCTTGCTACCCAAAAAACTTCTCTCAGCCATCCTCAGTGTAAGGAGGTATTAACTACAATATACTGCTAACCTAAAACTGACTGTATAAATTGTGGCTGCCTGGGGCTATTTTTGTTTTATTTTTGTTTTGCTTTTGTTTTGTTCTTCAGCCAAATTCTCTTCATATTTACTTGATGCAAATTCAGAAGTTCTGGAATTTGCTTTTTCTTTGTTCCTAAGGGTTTTTGAAGGCCTTGACTTTCAAGATGGTGTGTAAAACCTGTGGCATATCCTTATAGATGCTATGTTTAAATGCTTAAAAGTGAGTCCAAGTGAAAAATGAACACTAACATCCCTGACTTCCTTCACCTAAATCCATACATAGTAGTTTTTCCTTCTGTTATGTAGAGATTTCTTCTGAAAGCATGTAAGATTCTCAAATGCAATAGCTACTCAGGTAAGCTGATTCATGCCCTACTTCTTCATCAGTTACCCCAGCAGTTCTGTCACTGGTGTGATTTCATTCTAAATCTCTAGTAAGAGTTCTACTGCTTATACCTTGATAAAAAGTTAGTCTTATCTTTATTTTCAGACCTTTGCTCTAAGTAGAAACTTCTGTAAATAGTTTCACTCTACTTTCTGTCCAATGTGGGTTTAATTTTTTTCTTTTATAATTCTTGTAGCCAACTGTACTTGTGCCCACAGAAGAATTATTTCTATCAGTTACAAATAAACAAACCAATTGTGATAGAACACCAGGTCACAGGGCAGCAAATTCCCAAATCCTTGTGGTGTACAGCATAGGGATAAACTAACAATCAAGAAGTGAAATCCATGGAAAACAGAAGTACATTTTAATGACTACAGCCAAGGTTATACATATGTAAAGCACTGCCTACAGCCTTGTAGCATTACTTCTAATTCTAAAATTCTAGAAGACCAAAGCAACCATACCTTTTGGTGTTGATGACTGTTTCTGTGCTGAACTTTTCCTGGGAAAGATCCCTCTAGAGCAGGTCCATCTGCAATCAGAATCCTCATCTGAGAAATCATCTCAGATTGTATCAGAGAATTCTGATGTGCATTTGGCTACATTTTGATAAGTAAACACACCAGCTTGTCATAGCCACTTAAAAAATACCAGTGGAAAGAATGGTGTCTGAAGTTCTACACTTGCCTATGCAGTGCTCTGCTCCTATGCAGTAAGGACAGGCAGCAAAGAACTCACTTAAGCTGAACTGAATGGCTTGACCAACAGGGCAAGACCTCAGTGAGAAACTAGCATTTGCCTTGACAACCCTTTTGAGCCTGCTCAAGGTCTGGATGCTAAAGCAAGTGGGATTTTCTGCCAGTTAGGTGCTCCTGGAGGAAAAGTAGCTTTCAGACTACAGCTGCCAATAGGGAAAAAATCCTTGATGCCAGTGAGAGACATAAAATTACACTCAGACTAGGAGTATGTATGAAGTGAATGTAAGTTGGTGAGCAAGTGACCCAACCCTCAGCAATAAAAAAATAAAATAAAAATTGTTTTCCACAAATTTGAGGTGAAAAAAATCTGCTGGAATCACACAGAGACCAGAGCACTCAAATTGCCTTTGCAGTTGTCATGGTAGCTCAGTCAGGCCTGAGAAGGGGAAAAACCAAAGATCACTTTACTACTCACCTGTACTTCCTAGAATGTTAGGCTACTACAAAAAGGGGAGGCTACTGAGCAGACAGAATACCCTACCTGTGTCACTGATCATCCTCTCACACACACACTTCTTTCTTAATGTCAGGGTATCTGGTTTTCAGGAGAGCACAGCACACTCTGAATTTGCAGAGTTATCACCTAAATTTCTAATAACTTCTCTCACAAACCCCAACCATTTCTTCAGAATGCATTTATCATTTTACTGATCTGGACAGCACAGCACTGAAACATCAGACCATATTTTAAACTTGAAGTAAAAAATCTAGTAGAAAAAAACAAATAAAAATCTTTTTAAAAAACAACAGAAAACCACATACCTTTGGAAAATCAGAAATTACTCTGTAGAAATTTCCATTGTAGAGGATGTCTTCCTCTCCCTAAAAAAAAAAAAAAAAAAATAAAAAAGCCTGAATTGTGCATAGTAATATTAAATTACCCAAACAAACACAGTAAACTACTTCAAGGCCTTCTTTTCCCCCTCAAGAAATAATTTCTCCCTGTGGATCAGAATATGTACAACATAGCAAAATATATATGCTGTACACTCAGTGAGGTTTAGTTTGAAGTTCATTTTAGTTGGAAATTTCCTTCTGTTTTCTAAGCAGAAGTACCATAGCTGCAAGTGAAACTAACATATGGTATCCATCCTTCCAAGCATTTGAAACTAGAAAGTAACCCTACACAACAGAAACCAAGAAAGGAGCAATGTGTCAGGAGCAGAGCAAAAGAAATCTATTTTATTTTGAGGTATATAATCAGGTCTCTTCCTCATCCCAGCTCTGGATAAGCAGTAAATTATGCCATCATCATTACTGCTAAAACA